>JAQPPZ010004290.1:0-134674 GCA_028583015.1 Wollemia nobilis
GTCCACTTATAATCGATCGAAGCATCACAAGGACACCTATATATGGTTCATCAACTTACTAAATCAATCAAGGTTAACAAATTTATCAAAAGAAAAAATTTCAAGAATACTCGTCCCTTCCATAATTAGGGCACTTTAAATTGAACAAGATTCAAGACAACCTTACATATCTTCCCTCAACCAATCATTGCAACACACTAAAAGTTGTGGTCAATCACAAATCACTCATCATCAATTCATTATCTTCTTTTGAATCAAACCACCACTTCGATGTCATAAATTTTTGCATTGCATTATGTCTTCACACAATGCAGTACAAAAAGGGGAAAAATGTAGACATCTAAAAATACCACATTCAACCTCTTGTAATATTTAATGAGCAAAGAATGAAGTATTCACACATTAATTCAGTTACCTTGAACCCTAGGCAAAGCTAACCTAAACCCCATGTAAAGCTACCCTAAACCCTAAGCAAAGCTAACCTAAACCCTATGTAAAGATAACCTAAACCCTAGGCTACCTTAAAACCTAGGTGGGGTCCACCTCATCCCCCAATCACACCCCTCTACATTATTTTCTAATAACTCACCCCTTTACACAGAATCCACTCCTTTTTCCCCTTTAAAGCCTTTAATGAGAATTAAATAAAAAGTGGTTTCTACCTTCCCTAGGTAAGTTGATTTTCCCTAGGTGATTAAGAGGCATGGAACACCCATCACCCATAGGAGGTAAGCCTTACCCATTCACCTAATGCATTAAATAGGCCTTCCCTCTCCTCCTTCTCTCACCACATAACTTGCCCCTTTTTCTTCCCAAGAGGCTTATAAATAAACCATGCTTCCTATGGTTTCAAGGGGAGGATTCGATGCATCGTTATGCTACCCAAATATAGTTTGAAATATTCCTAAACATTCTAAGCACTCAAAACTCCTCCCACTAAGTTTTCTTTCCATATTTTGGTGATTACAGGTGCACAACAAAGACCAATTATTACCGGATTGATGCCAAACTCCATCGATGGACTCTACGGCTAGCAGAGGGACCAATCAAAGTTAGACACTAGAACATGTATGAACCCATATGTGCACCCAAAAACATATGGATGGGTTTGTTTTTCACTTTCAGGCTACCAAATTAGCCTTCCAAGTAACCCCTTCCTTCCACATCAATTTTAACTTATTTTTATTTTCTTGATGCATTTTCATTCAATTTTTGAGTTACTATGTCTATTTTTATAGGAGGTCTAACTGAGATAGGTCTATATATGATCTAACACTTTTTTATAGGGTTATATAGGATTCTTCTATTGTTCTTCATGTAACTATGCCTTGTACACTTTTAACTTAGAACCATTTACAGTTTCAGGGCAAACTGTGTCATCTAATTTATTTAACCAGACAACCTAATTGTCCAATACTTCTTCTACTTGGAAAGGTCCAAGCCATAAATATTTTAATTTTCTTGTCTTGATTTCTTGTTTTCCATTGTATTTGATCACTAAATCATCAATCTTAAAATCCATTTTTCTAAGATGTTTATCATGCCAGTACTTGTATCTTTGTTGAGCAATCTCTATCACCCATTGTGCCATCACCCTCTTTTTTCTAACTATATTAGTATTGTGAGCCTCTCTTCCATGATATCTTCATAATTTAGGTGGTGTGCTACTGCTATTCTCAAACTTCATACCAAAAACTAAATTGGTATCATTGCCTCCTACCTGTACATTAATTGAAATGGTTTATGGTTTTTGATTGGTTTAAATATGGTCCTGTACACCCAAATAACTGCTGACAAGTGCTCCTCCCAATCAATATCTTCTATTCCACATGTCTTGTACATAATCAAAACTAGGACCTTATTCATTGCCTCTACTTACCCATTTACTCTGGGGTAATATGGGCTTGACAAGGAATGAAAGATCCTAAATTCCTTTGTCAAATTTTGAATAATTTCATTAACAAAATGACCTCCTTGATCGATTGTCAATTAAAGAGAAATTCCAAATTGTGCGATAACCTACTCATGTAAACATTGAGTCATTCTCCTTATAGAGTTATCAGGTAAGGCTCTTGCTTATACTTATTTTGTTAAGTATTCTATTGCTACTACAATGTATCAACCTTTTCTCTTATGGTTTATTTGCAATGGTCCCATAAAATATACACCCCATATTTCATAGAGTTCCTAATGTTGTGATGGGTGTAATGGCATGAAGTTTCTTTTTAATGGCTTCCTCGTTATTTGACATGTTTCACATTCCTTGACATACTCCTTGGAATCATGATAAAGGGTAGGCCACTATAGCCCTACCAACAACACCTTTCTAGCTATTGGATCTAGTCTCATATGGCCTCTTACCAATCCCTTGTGTACCTCCTTTAGTTTTTTTTGTACTTCATATTCCATTACGCATATTCTCAAAATGTGGTCCTCCCCATTTTATATAACAAACCTACAATCAATGTCAAGATGTTGATTTTGTGATAATTTTTTTTATCGGTTGTCACCATTTCCTTTGGTAGCTCTTTTATCAATAACTATTCTTCGATATATTTATACCATGCAAGTACCACACTTATCATAAATAACTATACATCATAAATTTATCTTGTATTCCTCCTTCTATAGGTTCTCATGAGTGAATCCTTCATAGTTGATATGCTATCACATGCTTCTTCCTTGGTCTCACTACCACTTGAAATACGATTTTCTATAGAGTGATGACCAATATACTTACTCATCCATAAATTATTAATTTATTGATCAGATACAATAGTTCCTGGTGATCTATTTAAAAATAATATGAGTTAGCCAACAAATAGTACTTATACTTGTGTACTACATACACCATTCCTAGTGCTTCTCATTATGTTGTACTATAATTCTTCTCTGCTCTAAATGATAATTTGCTCATAAATAATATGGGTTGGTCTAGTCCAAACTATGCTTCTTGAGCTAAAGTGTAGCCAATTGTAAAATTTGAAGCATCCACATGAACATGGAATTCTTTTTCCAATTTGGATAAACTAGGATAGGTGCCCTCAGCAAATGCACCTTCAAACCCTCAAAATCCTCTTAGTGTTCCTCTACCCATTTGAAAGGAATATTTTATGCATAAGAGCATCTAGTGAATGAAATGTTTTTTATAGATACCTAAAAATGCCACATTCAACCTCTCGCAATAACATTTAACAATCAAATAATGAAGCATTCACACTTCAATTCGAGGTTGCCCCAATAGGTTTTTTGATGTTGGTTGTGCCATAGACTAATGAGAATGGGGTTTCCCCAATAGGTTTTTTTATGTTGGTTGTGCCATAGACTAATGAGAATGGGGTTTCCCCAATAAGTGTTCTGATGTTGGTTCGATATGCCCATAATGCTAAGGGGATTTTATGATGCCAATCATGATTGGAATCAACCACCATTTTATGAAGTATGGCATAAATGGTTTTGTTCATTGCTTCTTCTTAACCATTTCCTTGAGGATAATAAGGAGTTGACAAACTGTGTTTGATGTTATATTTTTTTGCACAGTGCATGAACATCCTTATTTTTAAATAGTGTGTCATTATTTGAGATGATTCAGAAAGGGATTACAAAGTGATATATGAGGTGTCGTTGAATGAATTTCATAATTTTTGGATCATATCATTTGAATGAGCGAAATAGCCTCTACCCATTTGGTGAATTATTCTATAGCTGTTATGATGAACTTATGTTTGCTTGAGGATGTTGGGGTAATTTTTCCCATGAGGTCAAGAACCCATTGTGAGAATGGCTACATAAATTGGATAGGCTACAATGCTTATGATGGTAAATGTATTAAGTTAGCGTGTTGTTGGCATTTGACACATTTCTTGACATAGGCACAACAATCACACTCCATGGTAGGCCAATAGTAAAAAATGCATAAGATTATTTTAGTGATGGTCATTTCAATTAAGTGACCCCCACAAGTACCATCATCAGTAGTGGAGATGACATGATGGGTTTCTTGTGGCTCGAGACACTGAAGGAGAATTTTATCATAGCTTTTTTTGTAAAGGATGTCCCCTAGTAATGTATATCGGATGGATTTTTTTTATGTCTCCACTTCTCATCCCCCTCCTAGATCCAGTACTCTACCACCACTCATATCCCCGCAACCCACCAACCTTTCACCTGAGTCACAAGAATCCACATTCTCTTCCTCTCCATCGATAAATTTTGGATCATTAATATTATAAACTCATCCTAAGACACCACACATATTTATCCTTATGACAAGTATAAGAATAGGAGAATATATGGTACATAACACTTGTCACACCACCTAACATTCAAACAACACACAATTTTAGTTGACCATAAATATATCTTTGACCATTAGTGTTATTATTCCAATGGAGGTCCCAACAAACCAAACCAACTTTGTGTAGAGAGGCATCAATACCTCCTTAAAAACAATAAAACCTCTATAACCTGAGCCCCCATCCTATCCAAGCCTCAACTTCCTATCCAGATCATCCTTCATCTTACACTATTTTTATTGGCATAATTGACATGGATTTGTTCTAGGTTGCTATGAGTAATGATGGCGTTCCATCATAAATCCTTATTTACTATATCCTAATGATAAATCAAGTGTAGGATATAATTATCCAATGAAGGATCTATTAACACATGAACTACAATACCTTGATATAGCACCTACATATGATAAGCAAGAGGATCCCACTAATTCAAAATGTGAATCTCCTTCCAAAATTTGATCCCCTCAATATCTAATTGATATTCATTTGTATTTCTTTAAGGTAGCCATGATCCACCTAGAACCTCCTGACATCTCCAAATATAAGTTGGAATTACAATTTGACAATCTCTCGATCAATTCAAATAGCTTCGAGGAAATGTTTACCCCCATTTTCCCCATCAACAAACCACCTAAGAGAGATAATAATTTTATTTGTATGTTTCCCATTCCTCTACCAATACTTCCACTTCTTCCATAATCACACCCACCAAAACAACTTTCTCCACCTGATTATCCTCCCATAATTCTTTGCCAACTCTAACCACCACCACAAACCCTAATTCAGCCTATGAAACCTGCTAATATAGTATGGTCTGCACCATAAACGCACCACACGGTTGGCATGATCTTGGTCAACCTATTCACTCCCCTTCAATACATAATGTATACTAATTGCATCCTTGCCATGAATCCATATTATATTGATTTTTATCACCTTCCATCCAATCCATCCCTACACCATTTTCTCTACATCCCACAAGTCCTACGTCATGCCAATACATATATTCCTCCATCCCATAAACCCTCTCTTGTGCACCATGTGGATGTAGATGACGATGATGACACTCCTATATAAAATAAATTTGATGATTTACAACTTATTCCCATACCTTCCCAACTAGAGGATGGATCCCACATATTGCTGGAATATACCATAGACATTAACATTAGCAATGATCCTCATAATCCTCATCTTCTTGAACTAGGGGTAATTTTATCTCTTAAAGAATACCAATAATTCAATGCAATACTCAAGGAGTATAATAAAGTATTTTCTTGGTCATACACTGAAGTGTAAAGACTTGAGCCCAATATGGTGGTTCATAACATAACACTAGACAAAGATGCTAAACCTATTAAACAATGACTTCAAAAAATGCATCCCACCATATCTTTGATGGTAAAATATAAATTGCAAAAACTTATAGATGTTGGTTTTATTCATCCAATTGACTACCCTAAATGGGTATCAAACATCATTCCCATAGAAAAACCAAAAGGAGGAATAAGCATCTACACTGACTTTCAAGACCTCAATATTGCATGCCCTAAAGATAACTTTCCTCTTCCAAATATCGATACACTAGTTTATTCATGAGTTGGTCATGAAATGTTATCCCTAATGGATGCTTTCTTAGGTTAAAATCAAATTTGGGTTAAACCTAATGATCAACATAAGATATCCTTCACATATTCCTAGGGGACATTCTGCTACAAAGTCATGTCATTTGGCCTAAAAAATGCAGGCACTACATATCAGCATGCCATGGCCTACATATTCCATGACTTCATGCATAAAATTGTGGAAGATTATGTGGATGAAATTTTGGTAAAATCTAAAAATGAAGTCATCACATTGACATCTTAAGAAAATATTTATTGCCTCCTTGAACATATTGTCATACTAAACCCAAAGAAATGCATCTTCAGAGTACTATCTAGAAAATGGTTAGGATTCATTGTCTCTCAGCGGGGCATTGAAGTAGAACCTAATAAGGTCAAATCCATCACAAAAATGTCATCCCCAAAATTTTTTAAGAAATTACATAGTTTACAAGGTAATATTCAAGCGATTCTTTGCTTTATTGCACAATTATCAAAAAAGTGTAGACCTTTTAACCACTTATTACAAAAGGGGGTGCCTTTTGAATGGAATCAAGCATGTCAAACTTTTGAGGATATCAAAAAATATCTCATTTCCCCACCCATATTAACCCCATCTCACCTAGACCTATCATTTCACTTGTACATATCAGCCACCAATTTTGCTTTGGGCACCTAGTTGTCCCATAAGAATGAGGCTCACCAAGAACAAGCTAAATATTACATCAGTAAAACATTGATCAGTTATAAAACTCGTTATGAGTATATCAAAAAAGTATGTTTAGCCTTGGTCTTCACCACCAAAAAACTTGGACATTATTTGATCAATCACATCACTTACATAATTACTAGGGACAATCCCTTATGATACATGATGGGTCGATCATATCAAAATGCAAGAACCGTTAAATGGTTATTGTTACTCTCAAAATTTAATTTGAATTTATACACCATAAGTCTATAAAAGTATGCATATCAATTGCTAGAAGCTCCACTTCCCAATGACAAACCTCTTCCCATTGAACTTCTTTACGATTATATCTTTTATATCACCGAACATGAAGAATATTTTGACTTGGAGGATAAAGTGGACTTGATACTATTCTTCAATGGTTTTAAATACAAATAAGGGGGAGGTGTTAGATGTGTATTATTTACACCACATAGGTTTCCAATCCCATTCTCCTTTAAATTAAATTTCTCTTGCACAAAAAATAATGTTGAGTATGAAGCCTTTATCTTGGGTCTCAAGATAGCTATCACAATGCACATTAAATATATCCATAACATTGGTGATTCCCTACTAGTAGTTAATTAGATCAACATCAAATACAACCACTATTGTACAATACCCAAATAGTACTTATGAGTTGCAAAAGAGTTATTATTACTGTTTGACTGGTATGATATCGAAGCCTTACCTAGGTCAACCAAACAATTTTTTGACACAATGGCCTCACTAGGCTCCCTCATTCTTAAAAATATATATGCTGACACTATCCACATCTTTGTACAAACTCTTAACAAATGTTCCATTTCACCAAAAGCCTTGAACTATGACACTAACATAAACTTCATGCAAGTAAATCTGGCCAATATATGGATATCCCAAATCAAATATTATCTTAAACTAAGTGTACTACCTTTTAACCTATCTTAGGCTACTAGAAAAAAATTTACACAAAAAGCCATCTGATATACATTGTTAGGGGACATCCTTTACAAACAAAGCTATGATGGAATTCTTCTTCTGTGACTCAAGCTACAAGAAACCCATCACGTCATCTTTACTACTCATGATGGTACTTGTGGGGATCACTTCAGTGAAATGGCCATCACTAAACACATCTTGTACATGGGTTACTATTAGACCACCATGGAGCATGATTGTTGTGCCTATGTCAAGAAATGTGTCAAATGCCAACAACACGGTAACTTAACACATTTACCATCATAAGCATTATAGCCTATCCAATCTATGTGGTTATTCTTGCAATGGGGTCTTGACCTCATAGGTAAAACCACCACAACATCCTCAAGCAAACAAAATTTCATCATAACAACTAGGAAATAATTTACCAAATGGGTAGAGGCTATTGTTCTCATTCAAACAACATGATCCAAAATTTTTAAATTCATTCAAAAACACCTCATATGTCACTTTAGAATTCCCTCTTGAATCATATCATATAATGGCACATCATTTAGAAACAAGGATATTCATGCACTATACAAAAAATATATCATCAAACATAAGTTTTCAACTCGTTATTCTTAATAAAATGGTCAAGTAGAAGCAATTCTCATCGTGATTGGCATCATAAAATCTCCTAAGAATTATGGGTATATCAAACCAGCATTAGAAAACCTACTAGGGAAACCTCATTCTCATTAGTTTATGGCATTGAAGCCATCATATCTCTAAAATTAGAGATCCCATCTCTAAGAATCTCATTGCAAGAATTCATCAATGATGACACAACTCGTAAAACTCATTTAGACCAACTCACACTACTATACGAGTGATGCATCAATGTCATATAACACTTACACATCTATCAATACTATGTCTATCACATGTACAACAACAAAATACATGAATGATAATTAAAAGTAGCTGATCTTGTGCTAAAATAGAATAAAAAAAACCCAAACAAACCATACCATTTACAAGATAAATTTGTTGCCCATTAGTTGGGCCCATACATTATCACTCACAAATATGGTTCAGGTGCTGATTGACTTGCCAACCTTGAGGTAATAGTGGTACCTGAGCCCCTCAATATCATTCATCTTTGCATTTTCTACACTTGATTCCATCGATCAAGGCTTACAAATTCTTGTACATTATATCAAGTATTTTGATATTAAGCACATGTATTACTTTTTTTCTGTTTTTCTACAAGTTTTAGTGCTGCAAGGTACCTCTTAAAGGCTTGATATCATATGATTCATCTTGCAATAGTCTTATTGTGGAACCGTATTTGGCAGATGCACTACTACTGATGGAATTTTCTATTCTTAACAACATTTCATCCTGAATGCTTATTTTTGTTGTTTGCACCTTTTGAACAAAATTAATTTTTTTTTTTTGTTTTTATTTGAAATTCTTGAGGGATGTACTTACTTGTGGTAGGGCCTTATAAACCTCAATATTTGATGTACCCTACTCTTTTTGCTATTTTGTAGCATTTTCAACAATTTTGGTACAATTTTTGCTCATTTCGAAGATATCCTGCTCATTCCGAAGATACTGCAATTCTCATTCCGAAGATCCGCTCATTTCGAAGATACTGCAATTCTCATTCCGAAGATCCACTCATTTTGAATATACTACAATTCTTATTCCAAATATCGGCTCATTTCGAAGATACTACAATTCTCATTCCGAAGATACTACAATTCTCATTCCGAAGATCCGCTCATTTCGAAGATACTGCAATTCTCATTTCGAAGATCCGCTCATTTCGAAGATACTGCAATTCTCATTTCGAAGATGTCTGTTCATTTCGAAGAGACTGCATTTCTCATTTTGAAGATGTCTATTCATTCCGAAGAGACTGCATTTCTCATTTCGAAGATGTCTGTTCATTTCGAAGAGACTGCATTTCTCATTCTGAAGATCTTCAAAAAATGCAGAAATGACCTCCTATGCAAAAGTTAGCTACAGATTCTATTGTGGGTCCATATCTAGAGTGTATAAGCCTTCCATAACATCAAAAAAATCCCTTCTTCATCCTTTTGTTTAGATGCTATTCTTTGTTTTGTATGTTGCTATTTTATTCTAGTAGTACTAAAATAGAACCTTCGGGTGCATTTTGTTGATTATCCTCCTTCAATTTATCAGACAATTATGAGATATAAACTTCGAGTTCTCCTTCTAAAATTTGCCCTACAAATTGAAATAGAATTGCTGCCATGTCTGTCCCAAAATCAGGTTTTTGCATAGTTTTGGAATTTCTATGCAATTAAGGGCATAAGGGGGTGTTTCTTGACATCTTGAACATGTTCCTTTTTCAACTTGTCAATATTGTATGAATAGTTTATGCCAAATACCGACTATCATACACTAAATGCTAAATGTTTACTATGAATTAAATGCAAGAAACACATACCTTACTCTCCTGAAAATTGGTCATGCACCTTACAAGCTGCTTTTGATGATTGTTAGCAGGCTATCTGAAAACATAAACATAACACATGTGCGGTGTGAGATTTGTACAATGGTGGAACAACGATGGGTATATCAACAAGGCAATGCATGCCGAAAAATTGGTTTTCATGCAAGCCAACTCAGTAGCGCCTCCAAGAAGGTTTTCACTCTTGAATTATTCTTTTTTTTTTTCCTTTTTTTTTTTCATCTTTTTTTTTCATTTTTTTCATCAGAAGAGGCTGCCATTTCTGGTTTTCAACCAACTTCTGTCCTCTTTATTTTTTTTTCAAGTGCTTCAATGAGAGAAAATCTCTCACTCTTATTTGGATAAGACCAATCCTTATTCTGCAAAAACATGTCAATTGTTGTATGAAAACACCATCTCTTTCTGTTGAAACCTGCAACATTGATGCAACCTTCCTTACTAGATGACCAGTAAGAATCTTCTTACATCATCATTGCCTCCTTATTGCTGGAAATGAAGTATTGGCTCCATTGTTCCTCTTTCTTGTTGAAATTGATGCTTGTCCTCATGTATCCCCATTTTGTGGGACATGCCTTTGCTGCAAATTTTTTCTCCTTTTTTTTTTTTTTTCAAATTTTCTTGTCTTGCTTGTACCCAAAAAGGAAGTTCACAAACAAGACTATTCTTCTTTTTTCTTTTCTTGTATTTTTTTTTTTTCCAGACTTTTTATCATCACTCTGAATCTGATATTGAAGAGAAATTCTCTTCCATTATGTGTACATCCAATGGAATCTCCTTCAAGAACTCCTCCTTAGTTAATGGTGCATGGTATACCCGAAGGCAATGTCCATTCACCACTAGCATCCTCCATGAATTACCAATGGGAGAAAGAAGCACTGCTCCATATCTGAAAACTTCTTCAATCAAGTGTTGTCCATGCCTCCTAGTCTGCAAAATCTTGTCAATCTATACTTGAAACAATTAAATACCAATTCCCAAAAGATGTTAAGTGCTTACATCAAGATAAAATCTTGATATACCCTTGTAATTCCATGTAAAGGGATTGAAATATTGTTTCAAAATAGCAACAATTTTGCTTTTTGTTTATAAGTCAGCCAACTAATAATGTTCAAGAATTTTCTTGGCTGCACTTCAATTTGTTTCATTCCTAGGAGGACAGAATTTACCCCTTTGTAAAATGGAAGTAAATTTTCTATGTGCAATTTTTCTAGTTTTTCTCCTTTATCCAAGGCTAATTTCTGTGTGTTTGGACTAAAGGTTTTCTGTGTATCTCCATTGATTTTTGTCTCTTCAAGCTCGGGTAAGTTCTTGTTTGAGCACAGTTGGATGTTGTTGCAGTCAATAACATTTCCTATAGGTTTTTTTTTTTTATACCAGATTCAACTACATAGACAGGGGTTGCCTATCCTGTATTATTCAGACTGATCACAAGTTGGGCTAAAAAAAAATATTTTTGGTTTGCACAATAAGACAAGAAGTGTACAACTTTAGCAGATCAACTACTTGTCAGGTAGGATCACCTCTAATGAGATCAACTATTGTCTATGTAGGCTAAGAATTGCTAGGTTGCGGTTTAGCACGGTAAAATCCAAACAATATTTAAGTAATAATGAAAAACTCTAGGATCATCATTAAGTTGTAAACTCCTATTTTGATTGTGCAAAAGTTTTTGTGATTTTTTTTTTTAATAGATTCATCTTACATAGACAGGGGTTGCTGTCCAGGTTGGGCTAAAGGTGGTGGTTGCTTGTTTTCTAAATGGACTGAAATGCAACTATCAATAATTATTATTTATACCAGCTATTACATTCAGATTTAACTCTGAACTTCATAACTTAGCACAATAATAATTATTTGACTGCTTTTACCCTCTAACAACACCATGTTCCCTAGCAACGATGCCAAAATGATGAGTGTCGTTGAGTCTCATCATTTAATCTCAATGATTTATCAATCCGGGGTGGTGTCCAAGGTTGTCTACGATAGAAGGTTAGGGCAGAGTACAATTCAGGCATTCAGATTTCAAGCAATTATTGGTGAAGCAGATTTTGGTTTAGCCTTTTGGTGTCACACTAAACCTAGTCTGAAGAATGGAAACTAAAATAAAGTACAAGAATTGAAAACTAAATCTAAGTTTGCAAGAATTGAAATCTAACTACAATTGCATGAATTGAAATTGCTAAATTGAAATCCTAAGTTACTTTTGCAGAATTGAAATCTAGTTACTCTTGCATAATTGAAATTGCTAAATTGAAATCTAATCTACTTTTGCAGAATTGAAATCTAATCTACTTTTGCAGAATTGAAACTTATTCTAAAACACCTGTCAATGCCCTGCCACAAAAGGTCGTCAAGCTTACGCTACAGGAATTGACAGCAAAATGAAATATGTTAAAAATGGAAAGTTGCTAAAATAGAAAGCGGGGAAAACATAAAGGAAAATGCTTAATATAATTTGTCAGCTGACATACACACAAATGTTGTACATAAACATAATAGGAAACATAAATCACACAATACAAAATAAAAACAAGAAAATGAAATCTGGCAAGCAATCTATTAATTCTACTGTAGCAAAATTACAGATTAAAACCTGCCATAAAATCCCTCCTTCTAGATCTGAAAGTGGGCCCATACTTCCTGATCTAGAAGGAGGTGAAAAGCACTCCTTAACTAATTAACACTCAGAACATAAAATGATAAAATACTGCACTTTTATTGATGACAAAACATGCTAAAAACTGTTACAGAAAATCACTGTACAGTCCTAATTGCTACTATTGAAAACTCTCCTCTATTCTAATTCCTAACTGGCTCAACCAAGGAGGGAGCTGTGTTATTTATATAAATATTTACAATATATCCCATGCTCAAATCAGCCTATGTGCTATTTTACAGTCATTTGCCAATAATTTTGGATCTGAAATAAATGCAAATCTGGACAGTTTGTGTTGCGGTAGTAGTCATTGGCCCTTAGAAAGCATCTTCAGTGGTGGGAGTACGTGGGAGGAGTCTAGAAATATCTCACACATAATTCTCCACTTCAGAATATGCCATTCCTATCTTGCAAACAACTTTCTATTATGCTGCAGTTTTTCTGGGTTTATCCTAGAAGAGGATCAAATTGATCTTTTCCATGCATGGTGGCTTTGGACGGCAAGGACAACAAAATTAGATGGAAGATATTTTCCCTTAACTTTATCAACCTTCTTATCCCCTTTTCCATCGCCAAAATTCAGTCAACAAGTCAAAAAGTACATTATGTTTTCATTTCGAAGATAAGTGGCTCATTTCGAAGATACTGCAATTCTCATTCCGAAGACATTGTGTTCATTTCGAAGATCTTTAGAATGACCAACTATGTTGACTCCAAATGGTTTTGGCTGCATTTCTAAGGTGGATTAGCCTTCAGGATCAGATTGCAATAGTCTTCATTCTTCCTTGGATGTGAATTTCATGCCTTGCCATTCATTGGTAGCTTGCTGGAATTTACATGGTAAATTACTGCATTTTCTAGTTCTGCTGCACAGTTGTAGAATATTGGCATTTCTTGCAAATTCAATCAAATTAGAACATGGAAAACTTATTAAAATATCAACATGAAGGAGTACATCAAGTTGCTACTAAATTTATACACTTCATTCACCAAGTAACCATGTTGAAATAGTGCAACAGTGCTGCACAATTGCCCTTGCTCTGTTATACCCTATTGCTGCCTATTTAGACCATGTGGGAATGCTTCTAAATAGGTCAGATGTCTTCTGTAGTCCTTCTGAACTCATTCCATCCATATCCTCATGCTTTGCTTGACAACTTCAAGGTGTTCCTATAAAGTGATAGCTTGCTGATTTTTATATGGCTGTTTTTTCAGATTTTCAGATTTATGACAGTCCTAAACTTTTGTCTTCAATGTGGATTTGAAACAAGTTGAAGGGCAAGAAAACATTCAAAAACCATTGAGAAGTTAATGGATATCAGCATACCACATTTGGTTAATTGAAATGCATGTTATTACTTGCTACTTAATCAAGCAAAATCAGTCATAAAATGCTGAAAATAGTCAAAAACAGAGATATAGTATTCCTAACATAAAATCATGCAAACACTTAACAAATAGTATATTCTAGTCAACTATTTGGCAATTAACTTATCATATGGTAGTCAAACATTGTGCAATAATGAGTCAAACATTGTGCAATAATGAGGCATTTTTGGGCCTCATCATCCCCCCCAACTTGAACTGATGCATGCCCTCATGCATCTTAGTAGGCCATAGTAATATGCAAGTTTTATTCTTATGAACAACATCTTTTGCTACCTGCTAACTGAGAAATTCCTCCTTGCTGCACTATATCAAGTATTTTGCAATTAAGCACATGTATGACTCTTTTTCTATTTTTCTACAAGTTTTAGTGCTGCAAGGTACCTCTTAAAGGCTTGATATCATATGATTCATCTTGCAATAGTCTTATTGTGGAACCGTATTTGGCAGATGCACTACTACTGATGGAATTTTCTGTTCTTAACAACATTTCAGCCTGAATGCTTATTTTTGTTGTTTGCACCTTTTGAACAAAATTGATTTTTTTTTTTTTTTATTTGAAATGCTTGAGGGATGTACTTACTTGTGGTAGAGCCTTATAAACCTCAATATTTGATGTACCCTACTCTTTTTGCTATTCTGTAGCATTTTCAGCAATTCTGGTACAGTTTCTGCTCATTTCGAAGATATCCTGCTCATTTCGAAGATACTGCAATTCTCATTCCGAAGATCCGCTCATTTCGAAGATACTGCAATTCTCATTCCGAAGATCCACTCATTTCGAAGATACTACAATTCTCATTTCGAAGATCCGCTCATTTCGAAGATACTGCAATTCTCATTTCGAAGATCCGCTCATTTCGAAGATACTACAATTCTCATTTCAAGATCCCTTACCTCTCATTCAATTCTCATTCTGAAGATGTCTATTCATTCTAAAGAGACTGCATTTCTCATTTCGAAGATGTCTGTTCATTTCGAAGAGACTGCATTTCTCATTTCGAAGATGTCTGTTCATTCCGAAGAGACTGCATTTCTCATTTCGAAGATCTTCAAAAAATGCAGAAATGACCTCCTATGCAAAAGTTAGCTACAGATTCTATTGTGGGTCCATATCTAGAGTGTATAAGCCTTCCATAACATCAAAAAATCCCTTCTTCATCCTTTTGTTTAGATGCTATTCTTTGTTTTGTATGTTGCTGTTTTATTCCAATAGTACTAAAATAGAACCTTCGGGTGCATTTTGTTGATTATCCTCCTTCAATTTATCAGACAATTATGAGATATAAACTTGCGGTTTTCCTTCTAAAATTTGCCCTACAAATTGAAATAGAATTGCTGCCATGTCTGTCCCAAAATCAGGTTTTTGCATAGTTTTGGAATTTCTATGCAATTAAGGGCATAAGGGGGTGTTTCTTGACATCTTGAACATGTTCCTTTTTCAACTTGTCAATATTGTATGAATAGTTTATGCCAAATACCGACTATCATACACTAAATGCTAAATGTTTACTATGAATTAAATGCAAGAAACACATACCTTACTATCCTGAAAATTGGTCATGCACCTTACAAGCTGCTTTTGATGATTGTTAGCAGGCTATCTGAAAACATAAACATAACACATGTGCAGTGTGAGATTTGTACAATGGTGGAACACTGATGGGTAGATCAACAAGGCAATGCATGCCAAAAAATCGGTTTTCATGCAAGCCAACTCAGTAGCGCCTCCAAGAAGGTTTTCACTACTGAATTATTCATTTTTTTCTTCTTTTTTTTTCATCTCTTTTTTCATTTTTTTCATTAGAAGAGGTTGCCATTTCTGGTTTTCAACCAACTTCTGTCCTTTTTTTTTTTTTCAAGTGCTTCAATGAGAGAGAAAATCTCTCACTCTTATTTGGATAAGACCAATCCTTATTCTGCAAAAACATGTCAATTGTTGTATGAAAACACCATCTCTTTCTGTTGAAACCTGCAACATTGATGCAACCTTCCTTACTAGATGACCAGTAAGAATCTTCTTACATCATCATTGCCTCCTTATTGTTGGAAATGAAGTATTGGCTCCATTGTTCCTCTTTCTTGCTGAAATTGATGCTTGTCCTCATGTATCCCCATTTTGTGGGACATGCCTTTGTTGCAAATTTTTTCTCTTTTTTTTTTTTTTTCAAATTTTCTTGTCTTGCTTGTACCCAAGAAGGAAGTTCACAAACAAGACTATTCTTCTTTTTGCTTTTCTTGTATTTTTTTTTTTTTCTTTTGTCAGACTTTTTTATCATCACTCTGAATCTGATATTGAAGAGAAATTCTCTTCCATTATGTGTACATCCAATGGAATCTCCTTCAAGAACTCCTCCTTAGTTAATGGTGCATGGTATACCCGAAGGCAATGTCCATTCACCACTAACATCCTCCATGAATTACCAATGGGAGAAAGAAGCACTGCTCCATATCTGAAAACTTCTTCAATCAAGTGTTGTCCATGCCTCCTAGTCTGCAAAATCTTGTCAATCTATTCTTGAAACAATTAAATACCAATTCCCAAAAGATGTTAAGTGCTTACATCAAGATAAAATCTTGATATACCCTTGTAATTCCATGTAAAGGGATTGAAATATTGTTTCAAAATAGCAACAATTTTGCTTTTTGTTTATAAGTCAACTCAACTAATAATGTTCAAGAATTTTCTTGGCTGCACTTCAATTTGTTTCATTCCTAGGAGGACATAATTTACCCCTTTGTAAAATGGAAGTAAATTTTCTATGTGCAGTTTTTCTCCTTTATCCAAGGCTAATTTCTGTGTGTTTGGACTAAAGGTTTTCTGTGTATCTCCATTGATTTTTGTCTCTTCAAGCTCAAGTAAGTTCTTGTTTGAGCACGGTTGGATGTTGCTACAGTCAATAACATTTCCTGCAGGTTTTTTTTTTTTATACCAGATTCAGCTACATAGACAGGGGTTGCCTATCCTGTATTATTCAGAATGATCACAGGTTGGGCTAAAAAAATATTTTTGGTTTGCACAATAAGACAAGAAGTGTACAACTTTAGCAGATCAACTACTTGTCAGGTAGGATCACCTCTAATGAGATCAACTATTGTCTGTGTAGGCTAAGAATTGCTAGGTTGCGGTTTAGCGTGGTAAAATCCTAACAATCTTTAAGTAATAATGAAAAACTCTAGGATCATCATTAAGTTGTAAACTCCTATTTTGATTGTGCAAAAGTTTTTGTGATTTTTTTTTTAATAGATTCAGCTTACATAGACAAGGGTTGCCTGTCCAGGTTGGGCTGAAGGTGGTGGTTGCTTGTTTTCTAAATGGACTAAAATGCAACTATCAATAATTATTATTTATACCAACTATTACATTCAGATTTAACTCTAAACTTCATAACTTAGCACAATAATAATTATTTGACTACTTTTACCCTCTAACAACACCATGTTCCCCGGCAACGATGCCAAAATGATGAGTGTCATTGAGTCTCATCATTTAATCTCAATGATTTATCAATTCGGGGTGGTGTCCAAGGTTGTCTACGATAGAAGGTTAGGGCAGAGTACAATTCAAGCAT
The DNA here is from genome assembly GCA_028583015.1 of Wollemia nobilis. NCBI lineage: Eukaryota > Viridiplantae > Streptophyta > Pinopsida > Araucariales > Araucariaceae > Wollemia > Wollemia nobilis. Next base: position 17,656 of record JAQPPZ010004290.1, read on the forward strand.
TCAGATTTCAAGCAATTATTGGTGAAGCAGATTTTGGTTTAGCCTTTTGGTGTCACACTAAACCTAGTCTGAAGAATGGAAACTGAAATAAAGTACAAGAATTGAAAACTAAATCTAAGTTTGCAAGAATTGAAATCTAACTACAATTGCATGAATTGAAATTGCTAAATTGAAATCCTAAGTTACTTTTGCAGAATTGAAATCTAGTTACTCTTGCATAATTGAAATTGCTAAATTGAAATCTAATCTACTTTTGCAGAATTGAAATCTAATTCTTTTTAATTGAAACTTATTCTAAAACACCTGTCAATGCCCTGCCACAAAAGGTCGTCAAGCTTCTGCTACAAGAATTGATAGCAAAATGAAATATGCTAAAAATGGAAAGTTGCTAAAATAGAAAGTAGGGAAAACATAAAGGAAAATGCTTAATATAATTTGTCAGCTGACATACACACAAATGTTGTACATAAACATAATAGGAAACATAAATCACACAATACAAAATAAAAACAAGAAAATGAAATCTGGCAAGCAATCTATTAATTCTATCGTAACAAAATTACAGATTAAAACCTGCCATAAAATCCCTCCTTCTAGATCTGAAAGTGGGCCCATACTTCCTGATCTAGAAGGAGGTGAAAAGCACTCCTTAACTAATTAACACTCAGAACATAAAATGATAAAATACTGCACTTTTATTGATGACAAAACATGCTTGAAAATCATTACAGAAAATTACTATACAGTCCTAATTGCTTGCTACTGAAAACTCTCCTCTATTCTAATTCCTAACTGGCTCAACCAAGGAGGGAGCTATGTTATTTATATAAATATTTACAATATATCCCATGCTCAAATCAGCCTATGTGCTATTTTACAGTCATTTGCCAATAATTTTGGATCTGAAATAAATGCAAATCTGGACAGTTTGTGTTAGAGTAGTAGTCATTGGCCCTTAGAAAGCATCTTCAGTGGTGGGAGTACGTGGGAGGAGTCTAGAAATATCTCACACATAATTCTCCACTTCAGAATATGCCATTCCTATCTTGCAAACAACTTTCTATTATGCTGTAGTTTTTCTAGGTTTATCCTAGAAGAGGATCAAATTGATCTTTTCCATGCATGGTGGCTTTGGACGGCAAGGACAACAAAATTAGATGGAAGATATTTTCCCTTAACTTTATCAACCTTCTTATCCCCTTTTCCATCGCCAAAATTCAGTCAACAAGTCAAAAAGTACATTATGTTTTCATTCCGAAGATAAGTGGCTCATTCCGAAGATACTGCAATTCTCATTTCGAAGACATTGTGTTCATTTCGAAGATCTTTAGAATGACCAACTATGTTGACTCCAAATGGTTTTGGCTGCATTTCTAAGGTGGATTAGCCTTCAGGATCAGATTGCAATAGTCTTCATTCTTCCTTGGATGTGAATTTCATGCCTTGCCATTCATTGGTAGCTTGCTGGAATTTACATGGTAAATTACTGCATTTTCCAGTTCTATTGCACAGTTGTAGAATATTGGCATTTCTTGCAAATTCAATCAAATTAGAACATGGAAAACTTATTAAAATATCAACATGAAGGAGTACATCAAGCTGCTACTAAATTTATACACTTCATTCACCAAGTAACCATGTCTGAAATAGTGCAACAGATGTTTGCACAATTGCCCTTGCTTTGTTATACCCTATTGTTGCCTATTTAGACCATGTGGGAATGCTTCTAAATAGGTCAGATGTCTTCTGTAGTCCTTCTAAACTCATTCCATCCATATCCTCATGCTTTGCTTGACAACTTCAAGGTGTTCCTATAAAGTGACAGCTTGCTGATTTTTATATGGCTATTTTTTCCAGATTTTCAGATTTATGACAGTCCTAAACTTTTGTCTTCAATGTGGATTTGAAACAAGTTGAAGGGCAGGAAAACATTCAAAAACCATTGAGAAGTTAATGGATATCAGCATACCACATTTGGTTAATTGAAATGCATGTTATTACTTGCTACTTAATCAAGCAAAATCAGTCATAAAATGCTGAAAATAGTCAAAAACAGAGATATAGTATTCCTAACATAAAATCATGCAAACACTTAACAAATAGTATATTCTAGTCAACTATTTGGCAATTAACTTATCATATGGTAGTCAAACATTGTGCAATAATGAGTCAAACATTGTGCAATAATGAGGCATTTTTGGGCCTCATCATCCCCCCCAACTTGAACTGATGCATGCCCTCATGCATCTTAGTAGGCCATAGTAATATGCAGGTTTTATTCTTATGAACAACATCTTTTGCTACCTGCTAACTGAGAAATTCCTCCTTGCTGCACTATATCAAGTATTTTGCAATTAAGCACATGTATGACTTTTTTTCTATTTTTCTACAAGTTTTAGTGTTGCAAGGTACCTCTTAAAGGCTTGATATCATATGATTCATCTTGCAATAGTCTTATTGTGGAACCGTATTTGGCAGATGCACTACTACTGATGGAATTTTCTGTTCTTAACAACATTTCAGCCTGAATGCTTATTTTTGTTGTTTGCACCTTTTGAACAAAATTGAATTTTTTTTTTTATTTGAAATGCTTGAGGGATGTACTTACTTGTGGTAGAGCCTTATAAACCTCAATATTTGATGTACCCTACTCTTTTTGCTATTCTGTAGCATTTTCAGCAATTTTGGTACAGTTTTTGCTCATTCCGAAGATATCCTGCTCATTCCGAAGATACTGTAATTCTCATTCCGAAGATCCGCTCATTCTGAAGATACTGCAATTCTCATTCCAAAGATCCGCTCATTCTAAAGATACTGCAATTCTCATTTCGAAGATCCGCTCATTTCGAAGATACTGCAATTCTCATTTCGAAGATCCGCTCATTTCGAAGATACTGCAATTCTCATTCTGAAGATCCGCTCATTTCGAAGATACTGCAATTCTCATTCCGAAGATGTCTGTTCATTCCGAAGAGACTGCATTTCTCATTCCGAAGATGTCTATTCATTCTGAAGAGACTGCATTTCTCATTTCGAAGATGTCTGTTCATTTCGAAGAGACTGCATTTCTCATTCCGAAGATCTTCAAAAAATGCAGAAATGACCTCCTATGCAAAAGTTAGCTACAGATTCTATTGTGGGTCCATATCTAGAGTGTATAAGCCTTCCATAACATCAAAAAAATCCCTTCTTCATCCTTTTGTTTAGATGCTATTCTTTGTTTTGTATGTTGTTGTTTTATTCCAGTAGTACTAAAATAGAACCTTCGGGTGCATTTTGTTGATTATCCTCCTTCAATTTATCAGACAATTATGAGATATAAACTTGCAGTTTTCCTTCTAAAATTTGCCCTACAAATTGAAATAGAATTGCTGCCATGTCTGTCCCAAAATCAGGTTTTTGCATAGTTTTGGAATTTCTATGCAATTAAGGGCATAAGGGGGTGTTTCTTGACATCTTGAACATGTTCCTTTTTCAACTTGTCAATATTGTATGAATAGTTTATGCCAAATACCGACTATCATACACTAAATGCTAAATGTTTACTATGAATTAAATGCAAGAAACACATACCTTACTCTCCTGAAAATTGGTCATGCACCTTACAAGCTGCTTTTGATGATTGTTAGCAGGCTATCTGAAAACATAAACATAACACATGTGCAGTGTGAGATTTGTACAATGGTGGAACACTGATGAGTAGATCAACAAGGCAATGCATGCCGAAAAATCGGTTTTCATGCAAGCCAACTCAGTAGCGCCTCCAAGAAGGTTTTCACTACTGAATTATTCTTTTTTTTTTCTTTTTTTTTCATCTCTTTTTTCATTTTTTCATCAGAAGAGGCTGCCATTTCTGGTTTTCAACCAACTTCTGTCTCTTTTTTTTTTTCAAGTGCTTCAATGAGAGAAAATATCTCACTCTTATTTGGATAAGACCAATCCTTATTCTGCAAAAACATGTCAATTGTTGTATGAAAACACCATCTCTTTCTGTTGAAACCTGCAACATTGATGCAACCTTCCTTACTAGATGACCAGTAAGAATCTTCTTACATCATCATTGCCTCCTTATTGCTGGAAATGAAGTATTGGCTCCATTGTTCCTATTTCTTGCTGAAATTGATGCTTGTCCTCATGTATCCCCATTTTGTGGGACATGCCTTTGCTGCAAATTTTTTCTCCTTTTTTTTTTTCAAATTTTCTTTTCTTGCTTGTACCCAAAAAGGAAGTTCACAAACAAGACTATTCTTCTTTTTGCTTTTCTTGTATTTTTTTTTTTTTTTCTTGTCAGACTTTTTATCATCACTCTGAATCGGATATTGAAGAGAAATTCTCTTCCATTATGTGTACATCCAATGGAATCTCCTTCAAGAACTCCTCCTTAGTTAATGGTGCATGGTATACCCGAAGGCAATGTCCATTCACCACTAACATCCTCCATGAATTACCAATGGGAGAAAGAAGCACTGCTCCATATCTGAAAACTTCTTCAATCAAGTGTTGTCCATGCCTCCTAGTCTGCAAAATCTTGTCAATCTATTCTTGAAACAATTAAATACCAATTCCCAAAAGATGTTAAGTGCTTACATCAAGATAAAATCTTGATATACCCTTGTAATTCCATGTAAAGGGATTGAAATATTGTTTCAAAATAGCAACAATTTTGCTTTTTGTTTATAAGTCAACCAACTAATAATGTTCAAGAATTTTCTTGGCTGCACTTCAATTTGTTTCATTCCTAGGAGGACATAATTTACCCCTTTGTAAAATGGAAGTAAATTTTCTATGTGCAATTTTTCTAGTTTTTCTCCTTTATCCAAGGCTAATTTCTGTGTGTTTGGACTAAAGGTTTTCTGTGTATCTCCATTGATTTTTGTCTCTTCAAGCTCAGGTAAGTTCTTGTTTTAGCACAGTTGGATGTTGCTGCAGTCAATAACATTTCCTGCAAGTTTTTTTTTTTATACCAGATTCGGCTACATAGACAGGGGTTGCCTATCCTGTATTATTCAGAATGATCACAGGTTGGGCTAAAAAAATATTTTTGGTTTGCACAATAAGACAAGAAGTGTACAACTTTAGCAGATCAACTACTTGTCAGGTAGGATCACCTCTAATGAGATCAACTATTGTCTGTGTAGGCTAAGAATTGCTAGGTTGCGGTTTAGCACGGTAAAATCCAAACAATCTTTAAGTAATAATGAAAAACTCTAGGATCATCATTAAGTTGTAAACTCCTATTTTGATTGTGCAAAAGTTTTTGTGATTTTTTTTTTAATAGATTCAACTTACATAGACAGGGGTTGTTGTCCAGGTTGGGCTGAAGGTGGTGGTTGCTTGTTTTCTAAATGGACTGAAATGCAACTATCAATAATTATTATTTATACCAGCTATTACATTCAGATTTAACTCTGAACTTCATAACTTAGCACAATAATAATTATTTGACTACTTTTACCCTCTAACAACACCATGTTCCCCACAACGATGCCAAAATGATGAGTGTCATTGAGTCTCATCATTTAATCTCAATGATTTATCAATCCGGGGTGGTGTCCAAGGCTATCTACGATAGAAGGTTAGGGCAGAGTACAATTCAGGCATTCAGATTTCAAGCAATTATTGGTGAAGCAGATTTTGGTTTAGCCTTTTGGTGTCACACTAAACCTAGTCTGAAGAATGGAAACTGAAATAAAGTACAAGAATTGAAAACTAAATCTAAGTTTGCAAGAATTGAAATCTAACTACAATTGCATGAATTGAAATTGCTAAATTGAAATCCTAAGTTACTTTTGCAGAATTGAAATCTAGTTACTCTTGCATAATTGAAATTGCTAAATTGAAATCTAATCTACTTTTGCAGAATTGAAACTTATTCTAAAACACCTGTCAATGCCCTGCCACAAAAGGTCGTCAAGCTTCTGCTACAGGAATTGACAGCAAAATGAAATATGCTAAAAATGGAAAGTTGCTAAAATAGAAAGCAGGGAAAACATAAAGGAAAATGCTTAATATAATTTGTCAGCTGACATACACACAAATTTTGTACATAAACATAATAGGAAACATAAATCACACAACACAAAATAAAAACAAGAAAATGAAATCTGGCAAGCAATCTATTAATTCTCTCTGCAACAAAATTATAGATTAAAACCTACCATAAAATCCCTCCTTCTAGATCTGAAAGTGGGCCCATACTTCCTGATCTAGAAGGAGGTGAAAAGCACTCCTTAACTAATTAACACTCAGAACATAAAATGATAAAATACTGCACTTTTATTGATGACAAAACATGCTGAAAACTATTACAGAAAATCACTATACAGTCCTAATTGCTTGCTACTGAAAACTCTCCTCTATTCTAATTCCTAACTGGCTCAACCAAGGAGGGAGCTATGTTATTTATATAAATATTTACAATATATCCCATGCTCAAATCAGCCTATGTGCTATTTTACAGTCATTTGCCAATAATTTTGGATCTGAAATAAATGCAAATATGGACAGTTTGTGTTGCAGTAGTAGTCATTGGCCCTTAGAAAGCATCTTCGAGTGGTGGGAGTACGTGGGAGGAGTCTAGAAATATCTCACACATAATTCTCCACTTCAGAATATGCCATTCCTATCTTGCAAACAACTTTCTATTATGCTGTAGTTTTTCTGGGTTTATCCTAGAAGAGGATCAAATTGATCTTTTCCATGCATGGTGGCTTTGGACGGCAAGGACAACAAAATTAGATGGAAGATATTTTCCCTTAACTTTATCAACCTTCTTATCCCCTTTTCCACCGCCAAAATTCAGTCAACAAGTCAAAAAGTACATTATGTTTTCATTCCGAAGATAAGTGGCTCATTCTGAAGATACTGCAATTCTCATTTCGAAGACATTGTGTTCATTTCGAAGATCTTTAGAATGACCAACTGTGTTGACTCCAAATGGTTTTGGCTGCATTTCTAAGGTGGATTAGCCTTCAGGATCAGATTGCAATAGTCTTCATTCTTCCTTGGATGTGAATTTCATGCCTTGCCATTCATTGGTAGCTTGCTGGAATTTACATGGTAAATTCTTGCATTTTTCAGTTCTGCTGCACAGTTGTAGAATATTGGCATTTTTTGCAAATTCAATCAAATTAGAACATGGAAAACTTATTAAAATATCAACATGAAGGAGTACATCAAGCTGCTACTAAATTTATACACTTCATTCACCAAGTAACCATGCTTGAAATAGTGCAACGATCTCTGCACAATTGCCCTTGCTCTGTTATACCATGTTGTTGCCTATTTAGACCATGTGGGAATGCTTCTAAATAGGTCAGATGTCTTCTGTAGTCCTTCTGAACTCATTCCATCCATATCCTCATGCTTTGCTTGACAACTTCAAGGTGTTCCTATAAAGTGACAGCTTGCTGATTTTTATATGGCTATTTTTTCCAGATTTTCAGATTTATGACAGTCCTAAACTTTTGTCTTCAATGTGGATTTGAAACAAGTTGAAGGGCAGGAAAACATTCAAAAACCATTGAGAAGTTAATGGATATCAGCATACCACATTTGGTTAATTGAAATGCATGTTATTACTTGCTACTTAATCACGCAAAATCAGTCATAAAATGCTGAAAATAGTCAAAAACAGAGATATAGTATTCCTAACATAAAATCATGCAAACACTTAACAAATAGTATATTCTAGTCAACTATTTGGCAATTAACTTATCATATGGTAGTCAAACATTGTGCAATAATGAGTCAAACATTGTGCAATAATGAGGCATTTTTGGGCCTCATCATCCCCCCAACTTGAACTGATGCATGCCCTCATGCATCTTAGTAGGCCATAGTAATATGCAGGTTTTATTCTTATGAACAACATCTTTTGCTACCTGCTAACTGAGAAATTCCTCCTTGCTGCACTATATCAAGTATTTTGCAATTAAGCACATGTATGACTTTTTTCTATTTTTCTACAAGTTTTAGTGTTGCAAGGTACCTCTTAAAGGCTTGATATCATATGATTCATCTTGCAATAGTCTTATTGTGGAACCGTATTTGGCAGATGCACTACTACGGATGGAATTTTCTGTTCTTAACAACATTTCAGCTTGAATGCTTATTTTTGTTGTTTGCACCTTTTGAACAAAATTGATTTTTTTTTTTTTATTTGAAATGCTTGAGGGATGTACTTACTTGTGGTAGAGCCTTATAAACCTCAATATTTGATGTACCCTACTCTTTTTGCTATTCTGTAGCATTTTCAGCAATTTTGGTACAGTTTTTGCTCATTTCGAAGATATCCTGCTCATTTCGAAGATACTGCAATTCTCATTTCGAAGATCCGCTCATTTCGAAGATACTACAATTCTCATTCCAAAGATCTGCTCATTCCAAAGATACTACAATTCTCATTCTGAAGATCCGCTCATTCTCGAAGATACTGCAATTCTCATTTCAAAGATCCGCTCATTCTGAAGATTCAAAACTCATTAAGACATTTCTCATTCCAAAGATGTCTATTCATTCCAAAGAGACTACATTTCTCATTCTAAAGATGTCTGTTCATTTCGAAGAGACTGCATTTCTCATTCTGAAGATCTTCAAAAAATGTAGAAATGACCTCCTATGCAAAAGTTAGCTACAGATTCTATTGTGGGTCCATATCTAGAGTGTATAAGCCTTCCATAACATCAAAAAATCCCTTCTTCATCCTTTTGTTTAGATGCTATTCTTTGTTTTGTATGTTGTTGTTTTATTCCAGTAGTACTAAAATAGAACCTTTGGGTGCATTTTGTTGATTATCCTCCTTCAATTTATCAGACAATTATGAGATATAAACTTGCAGTTTTCCTTCTAAAATTTGCCCTACAAATTGAAATAGAATTGCTGCCATGTCTGTCCCAAAATCAGGTTTTTGCATAGTTTTGGAATTTCTATGCAATTAAGGGCATAAGGGGTTGTTTCTTGACATCTTGAACATGTTCCTTTTTCAACTTGTCAATATTGTATGAATAGTTTATGCCAAATACCGACTATCATACACTAAATGCTAAATGTTTACTATGAATTAAATGCAAGAAACACATACCTTACTTCTCTGAAAATTGGTCATGCACCTTACAAAGCTGCTTTTGACGATTGTTAGCAGGCTATCTGAAAACATAAACATAACACATGTGCGGTGTGAGATTTGTACAATGGTGGAACAATGATGAGTAGATCAACAAGGCAATGCATGCCAAAAAATCGGTTTTCATGCAAGCCAACTCAGTAGCGCCTCCAAGAAGGTTTTCACTACTGAATTATTCATTTTTTTTTCTTTTTTTTTCATCTCTTTTTTCATTTTTGCATTAGAAGAGGCTGCCATTTCTGGTTTTCAACCAACTTCTGTCCTTTTTTTTTTTCAAGTGCTTCAATGAGAGAAAATCTCTCTCTCTTATTTGGATAAGACCAATCCTTATTCTGCAAAAACATGTCAATTGTTGTATGAAAACACCATCTCTTTCTGTTGAAACCTGCAACATTGATGCAACCTTCCTTACTAGATGACCAGTAAGAATCTTCTTACATCATCATTGCCTCCTTATTGTTGGAAATGAAGTATTGGCTCCATTGTTCCTCTTTCTTGCTGAAATTGATGCTTGTCCTCATGTATCCCCATTTTGTGGGACATGCCTTTGCTGCAATTTTTTTTTTTTTTTTCAAATTTTCTTGTCTTGCTTGTACCCAAAAGGAAGTTCACAAACAAGACTATTCTTCTTTTTTTCTTTTTTTCTTTTTTTTTTTTTTTTTTTGTCGGACTTTTTATCATCACTCTGAATCTGATATTGAAGAGAAATTCTCTTCCATTATGTGTACATCCAATGGAATCTCCTTCAAGAACTCCTCCTTAGTTAATGGTGCATGGTATACCCGAAGGCAATGTCCATTCACCACTAACATCCTCCATGAATTACCAATGGGAGAAAGAAGCACTGCTCCATATCTGAAAACTTCTTCAATCAAGTGTTGTCCATGCCTCCTAGTCTGCAAAATCTTGTCAATCTATTCTTGAAACAATTAAATACCAATTCCCAAAAGATGTTAAGTGCTTACATCAAGATAAAATCTTGATATACCCTTGTAATTCCATGTAAAGGGATTGAAATATTGTTTCAAAATAGCAACAATTTTGCTTTTTGTTTATAAGTCAGCCAACTAATAATGTTCAAGAATTTTCTTGGCTGCACTTCAATTTGTTTCATTCCTAGGAGGACATAATTTACCCCTTTGTAAAATGGAAGTAAATTTTCTATGTGCAATTTTTCTAGTTTTTCTCCTTTATCCAAGGCTAATTTCTGTGTGTTTGGACTAAAGGTTTTCTGTGTATCTCCATTGATTTTTGTCTCTTCAAGCTCAGGTAAGTTCTTATTTTAGCACAGTTGGATGTTGCTGTAGTCAATAACATTTCCTACAGGTTTTTTTTTTTATACCAGATTCAGCTACATAGACAGGGGTTGCCTATCCTGTATTATTCAGAATGATCACAGGTTGGGCTAAAAAAATATTTTTGGTTTGCACAATAAGACAAGAAGTGTACAACTTTAGCAGATCAACTACTTGTCAGGTAGGATCACCTCTAATGAGATCAACTATTGTCTGTGTAGGCTAAGAATTGCTAGGTTGCGGTTTAGCGTGGTAAAATCCTAACAATCTTTAAGTAATAATGAAAAACTCTAGGATCATCATTAAGTTGTAAACTCCTATTTTGATTGTGCAAAAGTTTTTGTGATTTTTTTTTTAATAGATTCAGCTTACATAGACAGGGGTTGTCTGTCCAGGTTGGGTTGAAGGTGGTGGTTGCTTGTTTTCTAAATGGACTGAAATGCAACTATCAATAATTATTATTTATACCAGCTATTACATTCAGATTTAACTCTGAACTTCATAACTTAGCACAATAATAATTATTTGACTGCTTTTACCCTCTAACAACACCATGTTCCCCGGCAACGATGCCAAAATGATGAGTGTCATTGAGTCTCATCATTTAATCTCAATGATTTATCAATTCGGGGTGGTGTCCAAGGTTGTCTACGATAGAAGGTTAGGGCAGAGTACAATTCAGGCATTCAGATTTCAAGCAATTATTGGTGAAGCAGATTTTGGTTTAGCCTTTTGGTGTCACACTAAACCTAGTCTGAAGAATGGAAACTGAAATAAAGTACAAGAATTGAAAACTAAATCTAAGTTTGCAAGAATTGAAATCTAACTACAATTGCATGAATTGAAATTGCTAAATTGAAATCCTAAGTTACTTTTGCAGAATTGAAATCTAGTTACTCTTGCATAATTGAAATTGCTAAATTGAAATCTAATCTACTTTTGCAGAATTGAAATCTAATCTACTTTTGTAGAATTGAAACTTATTCTAAAACACCTGTCAATGCCCTACCACAAAAGGTCGTCAAGCTTCTGCTATAGGAATTGACAGCAAAATGAAATATGCTGAAAATGGAAAGTTGCTAAAATAGAAAGCAGGGAAAACATAAAGGAAAATGCTTAATATAATTTGTCAGCTGACATACACACAAATGTTGTACATAAACATAATAGGAAACATAAATCACACAATACAAAATAAAAACAAGAAAATGAAATCTGGCAAGCAATCTATTAATTCTGCTACAGACAAAATTATAGATTAAAACCTGCCATAAAATCCCTCCTTCTAGATCTGAAAGTGGGCCCATACTTCCTGATCTAGAAGGAGGTGAAAAGCACTCCTTAACTAATTAACACTCAGAACATAAAATGATAAAATACTGCACTTTTATTGATGACAAAACATGCTGAAAACTGTTACAGAAAATCATTGTACAGTCCTAATTGCTGCTACTGAAAACTCTCCTCTATTCTAATTCCTAACTGGCTCAACCAAGGAGGGAGCTGTGTTATTTATATAAATATTTACAATATATCCCATGCTCAAATCAGCCTATGTGCTATTTTACAGTCATTTGCCAATAATTTTGGATCTGAAATAAATGCAAATATGGACAGTTTGTGTTGCAGTAGTAGTCATTGGCCCTTAGAAAGCATCTTCAGTGGTGGGAGTACGTGGGAGGAGTCTAGAAATATCTCACACATAATTCTCCACTTCAGAATATGCCATTCCTATCTTGCAAACAACTTTCTATTATGTTGCAGTTTTTCTGGGTTTATCCTAGAAGAGGATCAAATTGATCTTTTCCATGCATGGTGGCTTTGGACGGCAAGGACAACAAAATTAGATGGAAGATATTTTCCCTTAACTTTATCAACCTTCTTATCCCCTTTTCCACCGCCAAAATTCAGTCAACAAGTCAAAAAGTACATTATGTTTTCATTTCGAAGATAAGTGGCTCATTTCGAAGATACTGCAATTCTCATTTCGAAGACATTGTGTTCATTTCGAAGATCTTTAGAATGACCAACTGTGTTGACTCCAAATGGTTTTGGCTGCATTTCTAAGGTGGATTAGCCTTCAGGATCAGATTGCAATAGTCTTCATTCTTCCTTGGATGTGAATTTCATGCCTTGCCATTCATTGGTAGCTTGTTGGAATTTACATGGTAAATTACTGCATTTTCCAGTTCTGCTGCACAGTTGTAGAATATTGGCATTTCTTGCAAATTCAATCAAATTAGAACATGGAAAACTTATTAAAATATCAACATGAAGGAGTACATCAAGCTGCTACTAAATTTATACACTTCATTCACCAAGTAACCATGCTGAAATAGTGCAACAGTGCTGCACAATTGCCCCTACTCTGTTATACCCTGTTGTTGCCTATTTAGACCATGTGGGAATGCTTCTAAATAGGTCAGATGTCTTCTGTAGTCCTTCTGAACTCATTCCATCCATATCCTCATGCTTTGCTTGACAACTTCAAGGTGTTCCTATAAAGTGACGACTTGCTGATTTTTATATGGCTGTTTTTTCCAGATTTTCAGATTTATGACAGTCCTAAACTTTTGTCTTCAATGTGGATTTGAAACAAGTTGAAGGGCAGGAAAACATTCAAAAACCATTGAGAAGTTAATGGATATCAGCATACCACATTTGGTTAATTGAAATGCATGTTATTACTTGCTACTTAATCACGCAAAATCAGTCATAAAATGCTGAAAATAGTCAAAAACAGAGATATAGTATTCCTAACATAAAATCATGCAAACACTTAACAAATAGTATATTCTAGTCAACTATTTGGCAATTAACTTATCATATGGTAGTCAAACATTGTGCAATAATGAGTCAAACATTGTGCAATAATGAGGCATTTTTGGGCCTCATCATCCCCCCAACTTGAACTGATGCATGCCCTCATGCATCTTAGTAGGCCATAGTAATATGCAGGTTTTATTCTTATGAACAACATCTTTTGCTACCTGCTAACTGAGAAATTCCTCCTTGCTGCACTATATCAAGTATTTTGCAATTAAGCACATGTATGACTTTTTTCTGTTTTTCTACAAGTTTTAGTGCTGCAAGGTACCTCTTAAAGGCTTGATATCATATGATTCATCTTGCAATAGTCTTATTGTGGAACCGTATTTGGCAGATGCACTACTACTGATGGAATTTTCTGTTCTTAACAACATTTCAGCCTGAATGCTTATTTTTGTTGTTTGCACCTTTTGAACAAAATTGATTTTTTTTTTTTTTATATTTGAAATGCTTGAGGGATGTACTTACTTGTGGTAGGGCCTTATAAACCTCAATATTTGATGTACCCTACTCTTTTTGCTATTCTGTAGCATTTTCAACAATTCTGGTATAGTTTCTGCTCATTTCGAAGATATCCTGCTCATTCCGAAGATACTGCAATTCTCATTCCGAAGATCCGCTCATTTCGAAGATACTGCAATTCTCATTCCAAAGATCCGCTCATTTCGAAGATACTGCAATTCTCATTTCGAAGATCCGCTCATTCCAAAGATATTGCAATTCTCATTTTGAAGATCCGCTCATTTCGAAGATACTCATTTCATTAGATTATTTGAAGATACTGCAATTCTCATTCCGAAGATCTACTCATTCCGAAGATACTGCAATTCTCATTTCGAAGATCCTCTCATTTCGAAGATACTGCAATTCTCATTCTGAAGATGTCTGTTCATTCCGAAGAGACTGCATTTCTCATTTCGAAGATGTCTATTCATTCCGAAGAGACTGCATTTCTCATTCCAAAGAGACTACATTTCTCATTTGAAGATCTTCAAAAAATGCAGAAATGACCTCCTATGCAAAAGTTAGCTATAGATTCTATTGTGGGTCCATATCTAGAGTGTATAAGCCTTCCATAACATCAAAAAAATCCCTTCTTCATCCTTTTGTTTAGATGCTATTCTTTGTTTTGTATGTTGTTGTTTTATTCCAGTAGTACTAAAATAGAACCTTCGGGTGCATTTTGTTGATTATCCTCCTTCAATTTATCAGACAATTATGAGATATAAACTTGCAGTTCTCCTTCTAAAATTTGCCCTACAAATTGAAATAGAATTGCTGCCATGTCTATCCCAAAATCAGGTTTTTGCATAGTTTTGGAATTTCTATGCAATTAAGGGCATAAGGGGGTGTTTCTTGACATCTTGAACATGTTCCTTTTTCAACTTGTCAATATTGTATGAATAGTTTATGCCAAATACCGACTATCATACACTAAATGCTAAATGTTTACTATGAATTAAATGCAAGAAACACATACCTTACTATCCTGAAAATTGGTCATGCACCTTACAAGCTGCTTTTGATGATTGTTAGCAGGCTATCTGAAAACATAAACATAACACATGTGTAGTGTGAGATTTGTACAATGGTGGAACAATGATGAGTAGATCAACAAGGCAATGCATGCCGAAAAATCGGTTTTCATGCAAGCCAACTCAGTAGCGCTGCCATTTATGGTTTTCAACCAACTTTTGTCCTCTTTTTTTTTTTCAAGTGCTTCAATCAGAGAGAACATATCTCACTCTTATTTGGATAAGACCAATCCTTATTCTGCAAAAACATGTCAATTGTTGTATGAAAACACCATCTCTTTCTGTTGAAACCTGCAACATTGATGCAACCTTCCTTACTAGATGACCAGTAAGAATCTTCTTACATCATCATTGCCTCCTTATTGCTGGAAATGAAGTATTGGCTCCATTGTTCCTCTTTCTTGCTGAAATTGATGCTTGTCCTCATGTATCCCCATTTTGTGGGACATGCCTTTGCTGCAAATTTTTTCTCTCTTTTTTTTTTTCAAATTTTCTTGTCTTGCTTGTACCCAAAAAGGAAGTTCACAAACAAGACTATTCTTCTTTTTTCTTTTCTTGTATTTTTTTTTTTTTTTCAAACTTTTTATCATCACTCTGAATCTGATATTGAAGAGAAATTCTCTTCCCTTATGTGTACATCCAATGGAATCTCCTTCAAGAACTCCTCCTTAGTTAATGGTGCATGGTATACCCGAAGGCAATGTCCATTCACCACTAGCATCCTCCATGAATTACCAATGGGAGAAAGAAGCACTTGCTCCATATCTGAAAACTTCTTCAATCAAGTGTTGTCCATGCCTCCTAGTCTACAAAATCTTGTCAATCTATACTTGAAACAATTAAATACCAATTCCCAAAAGATGTTAAGTTCTTACATCAAGATAAAATCTTGATATACCCTTGTAATTCCATGTAAAGGGATTGAAATATTGTTTCAAAATAGCAACAATTTTGCTTTTTGTTTATAAGTCAACCAACTAATAATGTTCAAGAATTTTCTTGGCTGCACTTCAATTTGTTTCATTCCTAGGAGGACAAAATTTACCCCTTTGTAAAATGGAAGTAAATTTTCTATGTGCAGTTTTTCTAGTTTTTCTCCTTTATCCAAAGCTAATTTCTGTGTGTTTGGACTAAAGGTTTTCTGTGTATCTCCATTGATTTTTGTCTCTTCAAGCTCAGGTAAGTTCTTATTTTAGATCAGTTGGATGTTGCTGCAGTCAATAACATTTTCTGTAGGTTTTTTTTCTTTTTATACCAGATTCAGCTACATAGACAGGGGTTGCCTATCCTGTATTATTCAAAATGATCACAGGTTGGGCTAAAAAAATATTTTTGGTTTGCACAATAAGACAAGAAGTGTACAACTTTAGCAGATCAACTACTTGTCAGGTAGGATCACCTCTAATGAGATCAACTATTGTCTGTGTAGGCTAAGAATTGCTAGGTTGCGGTTTAGCACGGTAAAATCCAAACAATATTTAAGTAATAATGAAAAACTCTAGGATCATCATTAAGTTGTAAACTCCTATTTTGATTGTGCAAAAGTTTTTGTGATTTTTTTTTAATAGATTCAGCTTACATAGACAGGGGTTGCTGTCCAGGTTGGGCTGAAGGTGGTGGTTGCTTGTTTTCTAAATGGACTGAAATGCAACTATCAATAATTATTATTTATACCAGCTATTACATTCAGATTTAACTCTGAACTTCATAACTTAGCACAATAATAATTATTTGACTGCTTTTACCCTCTAACAACACCATGTTCCCCAGCAACGATGCCAAAATGATGAGTGTCATTGAGTCTCATCATTTAATCTCAATGATTTATCAATCCGGGGTGGTGTCCAAGGCTGTCTATGATAGAAGGTTAGGGCAGAGTACAATTCAGGCATTCAGATTTCAAGCAATTATTGGTGAAGCAGATTTTGGTTTAGCCTTTTGGTGTCACACTAAACCTAGTCTGAAGAATGGAAACTAAAATAAAGTACAAGAATTGAAAACTAAATCTAAGTTTGCAAGAATTGAAATCTAACTACAATTGCATGAATTGAAATTGCTAAATTGAAATCCTAAGTTACTTTTGTAGAATTGAAATCTAGTTACTCTTGCATAATTGAAATTGCTAAATTGAAATCTAATCTACTTTTGCAAAATTGAAATCTAATCTACTTTTGCAGAATTGAAACTTATTCTAAAACACCTGTCAATGCCCTGCCACAAAAGGTCGTCAAGCTTCTACTACAGGAATTGACAGCAAAATGAAATATGCTGAAAATGGAAAGTTGCTAAAATAGAAAGCAGGGAAAACATAAAGGAAAATGCTTAATATAATTTTTCAGCTGACATACACACAAATGTTGTACATAAACATAATAGGAAACATAAATCACACAACACAAAATAAAAACAAGAAAATAAAATCTGGCAAGCAATCTATTAATTTTGCTGCAGAAAAATTACAGATTAAAACCTGCCATAAAATCCCTCCTTCTAGATCTGAAAGTGGGCCCATACTTCCTGATCTAGAAGGAGGTGAAAAGCACTCCTTAACTAATTAACACTCAGAACATAAAATGATAAAATACTGCACTTTTATTGATGACAAAACATGTTGAAAACTGTTACAGAAAATCACTATACAGTCCTAATTGCTGCTACTGAAAACTCTCCTCTATTCTAATTCCTAACTGGCTCAACCAAGGAGGGAGCTATGTTATTTATATAAATATTTACAATATATCCCATGCTCAAATCAGCCTATGTGCTATTTTACAGTCATTTGCCAATAATTCTAGATCTGAAATAAATGCAAATCTGGACAGTTTGTGTTGCAGTAGTAGTCATTGGCCCTTAGAAAGCATCTTCAGTGGTGGGAGTACATGGGAGGAGTCTAGAAATATCTCACACATAATTCTCCACTTCAGAATATGCCATTCCTATCTTGCAAACAACTTTCTATTATGCTGCAATTTTTTTGGGTTTATCCTAGAAGAGGATCAAATTGATCTTTTCCATGCATGGTGGCTTTGGACGGCAAGGACAACAAAATTAGATGGAAGATATTTTCCCTTAACTTTATCAACCTTCTTATCCCCTTTTCCACCGCCAAAATTCAGTCAACAAGTCAAAAAGTACATTCTGTTTTCATTTCGAAGATAAGTGGCTCATTCTGAAGATACTGCAATTCTCATTCCGAAGACATTGTGTTCATTTCGAAGATCTTTAGAATGACCAACTGTGTTGACTCCAAATGGTTTTGGCTGCATTTCTAAGGTGGATTAGCCTTCAGGATCAGATTGCAATAGTCTTCATTCTTCCTTGGATGTGAATTTCATGCCTTGCCATTCATTGGTAGCTTGTTGGAATTTACATGGTAAATTATTGCATTTTCCAGTTCTGCTGCACAGTTGTAGAATATTGGCATTTCTTGCAAATTCAATCAAATTAGAACATGGAAAACTTATTAAAATATCAACATGAAGGAGTACATCAAGTTGCTACTAAATTTATACACTTCATTCACCAAGTAACCATGCTGAAATAGTGCAACAATCTTTGCACAATTGCTCCTGCTCTGTTATACCATGTTGCTGCCTATTTAGACCATGTGGGAATGCTTCTAAATAGGTCATATGTCTTATGTAGTCCTTCTAAACTCATTCCATCCATATCCTCATGCTTTTCTTGACAACTTCAAGGTGTTCCTATAAAGTGACAGCTTGCTAATTTTTATATGGCTGTTTTTTCCAAATTTTCAGATTTATGACAGTCCTAAACTTTTGTCTTCAATGTGGATTTGAAACAAGTTGAAGGGCAGGAAAACATTCAAAAACCATTGAGAAGTTATATGGTTCGTCAGAGATTGTTGATGGCAGTAGCCTGTGTTTAGTACAGGGTTCCTTGTCAATAAAGCTATGTTGTAGCTTGTATTAAAGTTGAATGTAAGTCAAGCTCAGGTTTTATTCCAAGTTTGGGAGACACAATTAAATCATGTTCTCTAAGTTCTAAAACCTTAGCTTTAAACTATGTGTTTTATTCCATATGACAGCGTGGTAATTCGGGTGCATAACGTTTAGCAAAGGCAACATTTTCACCGTTGAACTTGAGTTGGTCATCGAGTTTTGTTTGTGTTTAAGCATTTGTGTTTAGGCATTCATACCACAATGGTGGTACAAGATTTGTGTGAGGTAGCCAAGCACATGACCAGACACCGAGTTAATAACCACCGTAGGTGCCAAAGTTACTCAGTGCAAAGGGGGGGAGCACTGCCTGTTGTAGGCAGTTCTAAGACTATCTCCATGGTTGACCTTGTTTTTCACCCCTCTGTTGGCTATTTTGTTATTTAAATAATTAAATGTATAGCTTTTAGGTTTGGTTTGTGTACTTTAAGGCTATCGCCCGGTTGTATTGAGGGCAATAATTTAATAGATATATAAATCATACCTTCAGGAATATCGAGGGAAGTCTGAAGGGCTATGAAATAGGAGAACCCATATTATAGTAAGGTATTTGTTTAGGAAGAACAAATAAGGGTTATGTTTGATTTATCAAATATTAAGAAAGGTTATTTTATAGAATGGTTTTGAACTATGAAATAAGGGTTATGTTTGATTTATCAAATATTATAAAAGATTATTTTATAGAATGGATTTGAACTATGAAATAAGGGTTATGTTTGATTTATCATTTATGATTTGATTTATCAAATATTATGAAAGATTATTTTATAGAATGGATTGAACTATGAAATAAGGGTTATGTTTGATTTATCAAATATTAAGAAAGGTTATTTTATAAAATGGATTTGAACTATGAAATAAGGGTTATGCTTGATTTATCATTTATGATTTGATTTATCAAATATTATGAAAGATTATTTTATAGAATGGATTAAAGGTTATTTTATAGATTGGATTCAACTAGGAAATAAGGGGAACCATTTCGTTTTGTAATTAGAGTTTTTTAGCTTTAAATATAAATTATTGGAAGGATTTTTTATAGGGTAAGGGTTATGGGGCTCTAACCTTATAAAATAAAAAGGAACGATTTATTTCTAGAATTGAAGTAGTGTAGCTTTAATTTGGGAAATGAAATATTTTTTTTATGAATTAATGTTATGGGGAATTAATTTATGGAACAATGATAAGATTTGATGGAAGTTAATCCAGATCTAAATTGTGCATGTTGAATGAATCTCTAAAGATAATTGAGACGTGAAAGTAAAAGTATTGACTCTTTTATAATATCCATTATGCATTAGATGGTTGGAAACTTGATTGCATTTGTATAGTTGTAATTTGGCAAAGTAAATGTTAGATGCATTTAAAGGTATGCCTATCCTAAAGCATGAGTACCCTGATCCCCTACTACCACCAAGTAATCGGTGGATAGTAAAGAAGAAGCAAGGATATTGATGGAACCAAAATATAGGTAATTGTATTTATGTTGGTTTATTTATACTCAAATATATTAGAGTTGTGGGGAGATATCCCTGATGCAATCGATGTAATATTATTTTAATTATAGAGTATTTTCCATACATGATTATTATGTATTATTTTATTAAGGATGTAAAGAAAGTGCTTTTATTTTATTGATGCACATGGTTTGCTTTATGTAATTTATTCTCTTTCTGTTGATGATATTTTTTGTAGTGGCACTTACCCCTTGTATTCTCTGTATGTTTAATAATTATGTTTGGATAGATTTAGTATCTTGATGTGTGCTTCTTGGTATGCTAAATGACAAGAGATTAATTATGAGTTCTAGGGTGAACTTAGAGGTAACCTAAGGGAATTAAGGCACCCTTAGGGTGAAAATAGATGGCCTAAGGGAATTGATAACCCCTTAGGAATATTGATGACTAAGTTTCGAAAAGACTACATTTGAGTTAATATAGTTCATTGTGGAGATGATATGGATAGCTTAACTCGCAATACTCAGCATACCTACACGTAATACTTTGTGTATGGTATGGGGATGCGTGTATACCTTCAATTGAACTGAAGTTGATAAGTCTAACTCATCAAGAGTGATGAGATAGATATGATTATTTGCAGTAATCCAGGTTACACCTATATAGATTGGACTTGTGCTAGGGTATCTCATGAGATGTAGCTTTCAAGAAAATTAGAGGATTTAAACCTTAGGTAAACATTAGTTTGGTTAGGGGTTTATGATTGGTTCATGAATCTCTCTCCTAAAAAAAAAACTTGTCTTATTTTGTATTTTTATGTTTGTGTGTATGTTTTGGGTCATTACACCACCACTTTTGTGTCATAAATTTTTGCACTGCATTATATCTTCACACAATGCAGTACAAAAGGGTCAAAATTTAGACACCTAAAAATACCATATTCAACCTTTCGCAGCAACATTTAATGATTAGAGAATGAAGCATTCACACATGAATTAAATTGCCCTAAATCCTAGGAAAAACTAAACTAAACCCTAGGTAAAGCTAACCTAAACCCTAGGCTACCCTAAGATCTAGGTGGGATCCACCTCATCCCCCACTCACATCCCTCTACACTCTTTTCTAAGCACTCACCACCTTTATTTAAAATCCACTAATTTTTCCCCTTTAAAGCCTATAAGGATAATTAAATAAAAAGTGGTTTCTACCTGCCCTAGGTAAGTTAATCTTCCCTAGGTGATTAAGAGGTATGGAACACCCATCACTCATAGGAGGGAATCCTTACCCATTCACCTAATGCATTAAATAGACCTT
The DNA here is from genome assembly GCA_028583015.1 of Wollemia nobilis. Taxonomy (NCBI): domain Eukaryota; kingdom Viridiplantae; phylum Streptophyta; class Pinopsida; order Araucariales; family Araucariaceae; genus Wollemia; species Wollemia nobilis. The sequence goes on from JAQPPZ010004290.1 coordinate 39,169, forward strand.
CTCTCCTCCCTCTTCTCCCATCACATCATATGTCCCTTTTCTTACCAAGAGGCCTATAAATAAACCATGCTACCTATGGTTTTAAGGGGAGGATTTGATGCACCATTATGCTTCCTGAATATAATATAAAATATTCTAAGAACTCAACACTCCTCCCACCAAGTTTTCTTTGCAGGTTTTGGTGATTGCAGGTGTAGGAGACCAACGATTATGAAATCGATGCCAAAATCCACCAATGGACTCTATGACTGACAGAGGGACCAATCCAAGTCAAAATTAGAAATGTATGGACCCATACATCAACCTAGAAAATGTATGGATGGGTACATTTCTACTTTCAGGATACCGAATTAGCCTGCTAGGTAACCCTTTTCTTCCACATTAATTTTATCTCATTTATTTATTCTCTTGATGCATTTATGTTCATTTTTTGAGTTATTATGTCTTTTTTATAGGAGACCTAATTAAGAAAAGTCTCCAAATAATCTAATACTTTTTGTACGGTTTAGAAATATCGAGGATCGATGTAGCTCATAGTCGCATGTGTCATAATACCACCTCCTTCTAAGGACCTAAAGGAATAGAATTGTGGTGCTATAATGATGTTCGATACTAGGGTCCCTCCTAAAGGAGTCCCTCTTTTATAGCCCTTCGAGGTAAATTTGTAAAACGATATCATTTCATATTGTAACACTTTTTCAAAATTATTAATAAAATATGGCATGTTGTCTTTTAGTTTCAAGTTTTTGATAAACCTCATATAATAACCAATTATTCCTAAGAATGTCTTTATAGACCTTACATCATGCAACTCTTTCATCAACAATTTCACTCATATTTTTTTTGGGTATGGCTTCAAACCTTCCTAACATACAACATGTCCTAACAACTTCCCATATGGCACTATTAATATGCACTTGTCTGAATTTAATGATATTTGAGATTTCCTACATAAGCTCATACATTCCTCTAGTGCCTTAAAATGCTCTTGCATCTTGTTGTATAGGTACTAATCATCGAGAAAGAACTTGAAGTTACATGTGGATATTTTATCATAAATTTATAATATAATTATTTAAAAATTAGTTGGTGCGTTACATAATCCAAATAACATGCAAGTATAAGTGTATATTCTATTTTCCACTATAAAAATAACTTTTATCTTATCTTCCTCCATAATACTTATTTGGTTATAACCTGAGAATCCATCTAAAAATAAATAAATCTCATGATCAGCTTGTTGGAAATATGAGCAATTTTTGTTATCATTGGTGTCAGGAGGTTGATCGTAATTTAATGTCATTACGTGGTTTTTCCAAAATGCAAGGAGAAGCAGGTTTAAAATAAAATAATAATATTATAATATTTAATATTATAATATTTGGATAAAATAAAGAAGCTTAAAATGTTGTTTGGGCCCAAGGTCTAAAGAATGGTTTGGTTGCCAAAATTGAAACCATGGCCAAAGAGTTATTTAATTTAAAGTTTTAAATTATTTAATATTTAAATTATTAATATTTAAATAATTTAAAATTAAATATTTAAATACTTTAATTACTATGGGTCACAAATGTTTTGAAAGTAAATTTTTTATCCAAGTATATTGTGCCCAAAATATTCTTTTTGAAAACTTTATGGTGCACCGATGATATGAGGGCCAAAGACTTGAAATAAATATTTTATTTTAAAACCTAAAGTAAGTTCCTGCTGACGTCGTGCATAAAATGTATATGACATATATAAATACCACCAAAATTTTGGTAAGGCTATATAAAAAAAAGAACATGCTATGATAATTTTGAAAAAAGGTGATATGCTCGACAATGAAGATTATACGCATGGAAAAACATTAAGATTGGTCGAAATTTGTGGGCATGTGCTTAAATTCTCTATGATGCAAAAATACTTATGCGCATGATAATCAAGAGTGTATACCAGTGTTTTGATCGTGGCTACATATTTTTGAAGCTAAGCACGAGGTTGAAAAAGCACTTCGAATTCAGAATCGATGATTGACAGAATATGAAGTGAGCACGCAGTTCGAAGTTTTATATTGTGATCGTTTCAGTGGTGTGGTAGTGGGAAAAGGTTACATACGTGTGAAAGAGTTTTAAAAGAAAAAATAAATATATTATTCTCTCCTTTCAATCTCGTTTGATAGCATGGAAGAGATGGTAGTTAGTTGATTCTGCAAAAGGGCATATCTACGGGTCAAATCTCGCTGGGTAAACTTTTGGAAGAAAGACTTTCGGTTGATGATTTACATGGTGTTTGAGTGTGCTCTGATTTCCTTGTGATAATTTCACCAGTTGGACTATGGTTGAGGTTTTGAATACATATCTTCATCAAAATAAAATGTATGGGCACATCTTCCTATGAGTGAAATATTGTTGGATTGAATGTTGTGAAATGCAAGGTTGGAGTGAAAAGGATTGTTTGATAAGCATTGTTGGAAATATTTGAGTGAGTGTTCATATGCATGATTAGGGTTTGTGAAATATCATGAGTATCATTGTTATGTGAATTTGAGTACAATATTGAACTAGGGTTTGTGAAAGAACTTGAGTATCATTGTTATGTGAAAATTAGAATTATCTTGAGTCAAGGTTTGTAGTGTGAATTGTTGGAAGTATAGTGAAACACTTGGTTAGAGTTTGTAAGAAAGTTATGTTTCATTGAGTGATTGGTTGAGTGGAATTGATTGAGAATTATTTATTTATAGTGTCGGAGTGATAGTTCAAGTTTTGTGAATAAATTATTCTTTATTTATGGATTGATCTAAAGGAGAAATTGACAGTAATTGAGTGTTTTGTGAATGTGAAACATATTGAGTCTCTAATCATTCTCTATATATTTTTGTGGTAAAACAAGAGAGATTGAAAGTGATTAAGAATTTTTGTGAATGTGAATCATATTAAGTCTCTAACCATTCTCTATATGTTTCTGTGAGATTAAACAAGATTCTGTGTGAAGCTTATTTATGTGATTGAAGAGGTTTTCTGTGATAGATTGAGTTAAGTTGAATAAGCCTTTGTGAAAGCTTATGAGAAAATTTGAGTAAGTCCTAGAGGGGAATTAAGAATAGAATTGAGTAAGCTTTAGTGAAAGCTTAAGTACAAATTTGTGTGAGTTTTTGTGGAAGCTTACAATCAAATTGGACAAGTTCTAGTGAGGACTTGTCGTGTAGATTTGAGGTAAGTCTTGGTGAAGACTTTTTAAGAATATTGGACAAGTTCTAGTGAGGAATTTTTGAGAAGATTTAAGGTAAGTCTTGGTGAAGACTTTTTGAGTAGATTGGACAAATTCTAGTGAGGACTTGTTGAACATATTTGAGGTAATTCTTGGTGAAGACTTGTTGAGAAGATTGGAGAAGTTATTGAGAGGACTTATGGATAGATTTTAGGTAAGCTTTGGAGAAGAGATTTTCTGTGATAGATTGAGTTAATTTGAATAAGCCTTTGTGAAATATTGTGAGTATATTTGAGTAAGTCCTAGAGGGGACTTAAGGATAGAATTGAGTAAGCTTTTGTGAAAGCTTAAGGACAAAATTGTGTGAGCTTTTGTGGAAGCTTACAATCATATTGGACAAGTTCTAGTGAGGACTTGTTGAGAATATTTGAGGTAATTCTTGATGAAGACTTGTTGAGCAAATTGGATAAGTTCTAGTGAGGAATTGTTGAGAATATTTGAGGTAAGTCTTGGTGAAGACTTGTTGAGTAGATTGGAAAAGTTCTAGTGAGGACTTGTTGAACAAATTTGAGGCAAGTATTGGTGTGTTTAGTGTATATTTGATAGATCTGAGATCAAGCTTTGGAGGTGATAGAGCAGAAGATAATAGTCTCCAATGGATAGAGATACATTAGCCAAGGTAATGATGATAGAGGTATTATGAGTGAGTATATGAGTCTTTAGTGGAGAGATATCCACAAGCCAGTGTAGTGGAGGTAGTAGTCTTCTAAGAGATCACCATCCAGAGCAGAGGAGAAGGAGTTCTCATGTGGATAGAGATCCACTAACTAGATTAGGGGATTGGTATCTCCTATGGATAGATATCCACAAACTTTATTAGGAGCTTGGTGTCTCCTTTGGACAAAGGTCCATAAACATTGCAATAGGGAAATATTCCCAAGATATTTGTTGAAAAAATTTTAGTGAAATATTTTCTCCGTGGAGTAGCCCACATTGGGTGAACCACATTAAATTGGTGTCTCTATTGTGTGTGATGATTTGTGCATTGATTTAGTTATTGATGTTGATATTACCATCTATTATATTAGATAATATTGTTTTGGAAAGAAAAATAAAAAGTTGTCTTATACTTTTCACCCCCCCTCTCAGTATAAGCTTGTGTTTTTCAATTGGTATTAGAGCGGGTTCCTTCGAAAAATGTCTAATAGCTTGAAGGAAGATCTTACAAGAACACACATGGCAAAGAAAGGCAAAAGTAGAACCATGAGACCTAAAAATAAAAGAACACACACAATCATGAAAGAAAATGAAGATGAATTTGATTTTATTTTCAAAGAGATTGTTTCTCTAAGAGGAGAAGTGGAAATAGATTCAAGATATGAATCAAGTAGTGGAGAAGAGACTAAATTGATAAAATTTTGTACCATATGTAGGAAGATAGGTCACCATGCATCTTATTATCCACAATATGGTGAAGAATGTTTTATTTGTGGTCAACTCAATCATGATGAAGGTTATTACAATGGTTTTAGTAGCAGTGAAGATGAAATGGAAGTCAAGGAAAACGAACACAAGAAAAATAGGTATGAAGAAGAAATTCTACTTTAGACAATAGAAGAAAATAATCCTATTGAAGACCAAAGGAAAGAGAAAAATTTAGAAAAAGAAAATGAGGAATCCACTCTTAAGGAAATTTTTGAGTTGAAAATGGAGAACTTAGAATTAAAGGCTCAAATATAGGAGGATGAGAAATGTAAGACAAATCTTCTACAAGATATCTCTAATTTGAAAGATAAGATTGAAAATACAAGGAGAGCTGAAAAGGATATGGTTGAACAGTCAAAAGTAAAAGAGAGAATGTGAAAGACTTATTGTTTATCTCAAAGAATTAAAAAAGGAGAACTCAGGATTAAGAGTTCAAGCTCAAGAAGATGATAAAGTAAAAGAAAAGTTTTTACAGGAGCTCACTAACTTCAAAATTAAGGTTGAAGAGCCAAGGAAAATTGAAGAAAGTATGGCAAAAAAAATAAAGATAAAAGATCTAGAATGTGAAAGGTTAGAACATGAGATAGTTTCACTAAGGATGGAAGTGAAAGACTCTAAGTAAAAGCTACACAATTTTGATAAAAATTCAAAGACCTTGGATAGGATAATCAATTCACAAAGATCATCAGTCATCAAAATAGGACTTAGTTTTGCAGCAGAACAAGGGAAACAAGAAGCAAAAAAAGGAGAGTCAATATAAAGCATCAAAGAAGAAGAAGCTTCAAAATAAGAGAGTAAAAAAGAGAGTGAGACTTCTGAGGATAAGTTGGACAATAGAAATTTCAACAATGAAAGTAACAATGCACAAATGAGGAATAGATGGAACTTGAAACATCACAGGGTAGAAGAGACTAAGAGACCAATGGGGTCAAGGCAAGGTTTCTTCAATGGACGATGCTTCTCATGTCATAGGTTTGGACACAAGGCTACACAGTTTAGGACACATTAAAGACAACAATATATAAATTTCAAAAATAGGAAACTTTTTCAAGGGTATTGCTACTCTTGTAATCAGTTTGGTCACAAGGTAGTAAATTGTAGGGTACATTATAGGAATGGATATGACTTCACCAAGAGAAACTTCAAGACATTTGCACCTTCAAGGAATCACAAAATTAAGTGTTATAAGTGCAATAATATTGGGCATATAGCCAAGTGGTGTAGAGTATAATTTCTAGAACCTCCAAGGACAGGCAAGAAAGAGGATTCTCAAAAGGTTCAAAAAGGTATGACTTCAAAGGTATGGAAAAAGAAGGTGGACAAAAGTAAAGAGTAGTGTATGTTGGGAGTAGAGATACTCCCACCCCAAAATTAACCACCTCAAAAGAGGAGGTGGAGAAGGGGCTAAACTAAGAGTCTCATTCTTAGCCCCAAGCCCCAAAGGTGACCCTTTGCCATTGATGTCAAAGAGGGAGATATTTGAGTTAGGGGAAGAGCATTCATTCAGGGGGAGCAGTTTCTCAGGGGGAGCAGAACAAAAAAAAGTAAATGAAATGGTAAAAGGTAAATGGGTTGCCATCAATGACAAAGGGGGATATTGTTGGAAATATGAGCAAGTTTTGTTGTCATTGATATCAAGAGGTTGATCGTCATTTAATGTCATTAAGTGGTTTTTCCAAAAGGCAAGGAGAAGCAGGTTTAAAATAAAAATAATAATATTATAATATCTAATATTATAATATTTGGATAAAGAAAGAAGCTTAAAATGTTGTTTGGTCCCAAGGTCTAAAGAATGGTTTGGTTACAAAAATTGAAACCATGGCCAAAGAGTTATTTAAATACTTTAATTACTATGAGCCATAAATTTTTTGAAGATAAAGTATTTATTAAAGTATATTGTGCCCAAAATATTCTTTTTGAAAACTTTATGGTGTGTTGATGATGTGAGGGCCAAAGACTTGAAATAAATATGTTATTTTAAAACCTAAAGTAAGTTCCCACCGATGTTGTGCATAAAACACATATGCCATACATAAATACCACCAAAATTTTGGTAAGGTTATATAAAAAAATAACAAGCTATGATAATTTTGAAAAAAAGGTGTTATGCTTGACAATGAAGATTATACGCATGGAAAATATTGAGATTGGTTGAAATTCGTGGGCATGTGCTTAAATTATCTACGACATAAAAATACTTATGCACACGATAATTGAGAGGGCATACCAATGTTTTGATGGTGGTTGCACATTTTTTGAAGTTAAGCATGAGGTTGAAAAAGCTCTTCAAATTCAGAATTGACGATTGATAGAATATGAAGTGAGCATGCAGTCTGAGGTTTTAAACTGTGATCATTTTAGTGACATGGAAATGGGAAAAGGTTGCATAAGTGTGAAAGAGTTTTAAAATAAAAAATAAATATGGTATTCCCTCCTTTCAATCATTTCTGATAGCGTGGAAGATATGGTAGTTAGTTGATTCTGTGAAAGGGCATATCTGCAGGTCGAATCCCACCGGGTAAACTTTTAGAGGAAAGAGTTTTGATTGATGATTTACATGGTGTTTGAATGCATGTTGATTTCCTTGTGATAATTTCACCCACTGGACTATGGTTGAGGTTTTGAAGACATATCTCCATAAAAATAAAAGGTATGGGCACATCTTCCTATGAGTGAAATATTGTTGGATTGAATGTTTTGAAATGTAAGGTTGGAGTGAAAAGGATTGTTTGATAAGCATTGTTGGAAATATTTGAGTGAGTGTTCATATGCATTATTAGGGTTTTTGAAAGAACATGAGTATCATTATAATATGAATTTGAGTACAATATTGAACTAGGGTTTGTGAAAGAACTTGAGTATCATTGTTATGTGAAAATTGGAATTATCTTGAGTCAAGGTTTGTAGTGTGAATTTTTGGAAGTATAGTGAAACACTTGGTTAGGGTTTGTAATCAAGTTGTGTTTCATTGAGTGATTAGTTGATTGTAGTTGATTGAGAATTATTGATTAAGAGTTTTGGAGTGATAGTTCAAGTTCTATGAAACAAATTGTTCTTTATTTCTGGATTGAGTTAAAGGAGAAATTGAAAGTAATTGAGTGTTTTGTGAATGTGAAACATATTGAGTCTCTAATCATTCTCTATATATTTATGTGGTAAAACAAGATATATTGAAAGTGATTAAGCATTTTTGTGAATGTGAAGAATATTAAGTCTCTAACCATTCTCTATATGTTTCTGTGAGATTAAACAAGATTCTGTGTGAAGCTTATTTATGTGATTGAAGAGGTTTTCTGTGATAGATTGAGTTAAGTTGAATAAGCCTTTGTGAAAGCTTATGAGAAAATTTGAGTAAGTCCTAGAGGGGAATTAAGAATAGAATTGAGTAAGCTTTAGTGAAAGCTTAAGTACAAATTTGTGTGAGCTTTTGTGGAAGCTTACAATCAAATTGGACAAGTTCTAGTGAGGACTTGTCGTGTAGATTTGAGGTAAGTCTTGGTGAAGACTTTTTAAGAATATTGGACAAGTTCTAGTGAGGAATTTTTGAGAAGATTTAAGGTAAGTCTTGGTGAAGACTTTTTGAGTAGATTGGACAAATTCTAGTGAGGACTTGTTGAACATATTTGAGGTAATTCTTGGTGAAGACTTGTTGAGAAGATTGGAGAAGTTATTGAGAGGACTTATGGATAGATTTTAGGTAAGCTTTTGAGAAGACTTGTGAGCAGAGTTAATTGATTGATTTTTTCAAACATTGAGTTAATATTTGGGGTATATCTAGCAGAGTTGATTTGTGATTAGATCAAGATTTGTGTTAAGGCTTGAGGATAAATTTGAGGACATATTTGAGAACAAAGTTTGGTGAAGATTTAAGGATAGGTTTGTGCCAAACCAGAGAAAAATATTGAGCAGATTTATGTTGGATCTAAGGATGTGTTTAGTGTATATTTGAGATAGATATTAAGCAGATTTGTGCTAGACCAAAGTATTGTATTTAGTGTAGATTTGAGACAGATATTGAGTAGATTTGTGCTAGATCGAAGGACTATGTTTAGTATAGATTTGACATAGTTGAGATCAAGCTTTGGAGGTGACAGAGTAGAGGATAGTAGTCTCTAGTGGATAGATATCCATTAGCCAGGGTAGTGAGGATAGAGATATTTTGAGTGAGGATATGAGTCTTCAATGGAGAGATATCCACAAGCCAATGCAATGGAGGCAATAGTCTTCTAAGATATCACCAGCCAAAGTAGAGGAGAAGAAGTTCTCCTATGGGTGGAGATCCACTAAATAGATGAGGGAATTGGTGTCTGCTGTGGATAGATATCCATGAACTTGATTAGGGGATTGGTGTCTCCTTTGGATAAAGGTCCACAAATATTGTAATAGAAAAATATTCCCAAGATATTTTTTGATAAAATTTTAGTGAAATATTTTCTCTGTGGAGTAGCCCATATTGGGTGAACCACATTAAATTGGTATCTCTATTATGTGTGATGATTTGTGCATTGATTTGGTTACTGTTGTTGATATTGCCATTGATTATATTGGATAATATTGTTTGGGAAAGAAAAGTAAAAATCGGTCTTATACTATTCACCTCCCTCTCAGTATAAGCTTATGTTCTTCATGGCTACCTCCTCCAAAATGAAATCTATGAAGGGGATTGGAAAGGTATATTTTATAGTTATGGTATTAAGGATCTGGAAATTCACACAAATCCAAATTTATTTTCCTCTCTTCAATTTAATCGTAATAGGTGACACCCATTCACTTTTTGCAACTTTGAATATGATGCATGCATCCAACATTTTCTCAATTTTGGCATTCACAAAGGCTATGTATTTTGGATTCATATAATATGGCCACATTATCACTGGTTGTGCATTAAAATAGAGGAATATTATGTACATATAACTTCTATGATACCCCCTTCAGATCCTTATATGTCTAAGCAAATACATACTTGTACTCCACAAAAATCTTGAATGTTTTTGCTTTCAATATAGGATCCCAATCACCCTCACATTTAATCATTTTCTCATCGTCTTCTTCTCCAACGTTTCCTTGAACTATTCTTGGTCATTCATACTTAGTGGACTTAGGTTCTTCTACCACTTTCAATACATCAATTGGATGGGTTGGCTTATCTTCAATTAGTGCATCTTCCATTATCTATTCTATGAATTTCTTTGCAAATGTCCACTTTTTCAGTTCTTGCTCCTCTACTGTTTATTTATTTTTGTTGATTTATCCTCTCTTAGGATCTTTCTTTTAATTCTATTAAATTTTGTCTTATGTATTAATTCATAAACACTATAGAGAGAACACTTCATAATCCTCCATATACCAATGGAATAAGCCTTTATCCTCATAATTTTCATCTGTAGTACATTCTTCTAGTTGCAATATGTCTTATTCATTAGGTTCATACCCTAAGTGTTAGTAAAGGAAAGGTAAGATGAATGATTTGATATTTGAAATATGCATTAAACTTAGCTTATAAAGGTCTAAGCATTATATAGTTTACAAACAAACTATATTAGCATAAATAACACTAACATAACGTGTCCCGAGAGTAGTGTGCTAACAGCTAACCTAGGTAGAGAAGTATTAACTAACTACTACTCTAAAATATCTAACCTAGGTTTACCAATAGATATTTAGCACAGTAAATATCTCTATGGTAAGTAGTAAAAAGTAAATGTAATAAAATCTACATATGTAGTATAATGCAATATACTACCTATTTTACCTAGTGGAGTAAATAGTAAATATCCCAAGTAATGGAATATTACTCTAACATCCCCCCTTATTACATTATTTGGGTAATACATACATATCCCTCTATACAACAATATTTGGGTAAAGTATATAGTTGTCCCAATACAGTGAAGAAGATGTTGATCTGCTGGTTCTTTGCTCTGTCATAGTGCTCTGGCTGCTTCTAAGAAAAAAGTGGATCATTCCTCAATTTGTCTTCACGTCAACGAATGTCCTTATGGTAATCACATCATCCAATCGATTTGCATGGGTAACCAGCCGCTGCAATCACTAGGTGTAGTAGAATAGATCACTTCATACAAGGTTCATTCATTTACAATATGAATTTGCAAAAGATAAGGTAGCTAAGGTGTCGGTCACTGTCGAAAATGCACCCTTATAAGTTCCCCCCTTCTTGTTGCAAAACATAGTGTAATTAATTTCTGAAGAAAGTGTGACTAAGGTGTCGGTCAAAGCCGAAAATGCACCCTTATAAGTTATCTTCCCTATTTACAAAAAATTGTGAAGAAAAGAAATGGATATCCCCCCTTAGTTGCAAAAAGTGTGCAATGCAAGTGTTGTGAAGGATTTTACAAATATTGCCTCCTAGACAATTTTACATCACAAAAAGTTTCTCCTCTCGTTACAAGTACTTCAAACACCTAGAATTTGCTATTTATGAAGCCTGAAAGAGGTACAAGCACCCCTTATTGCAAGGTCTTCAAACAAAATACTTATGCTATTTATGAAGCCTAAAATAGGAGAAAGAGAATATGGTGTTTTTGCCCAAGGGACACATGTGTTTTCCCTCTACAAAATTGTTTTAGCAACTTAGCACTTCTTGTGCTATCTTTGAACTAGAAACAAAATCAGAATGAGACACTTCACAAGAAATATGGCTTCTGTGTTGTGCCTTTGCCATTTTAGTTTTGCTTGTTTTGAAACCAACACTGAATGGTGTCTTGGTTGTCATTTTTACAATCTATGCAAAACTAGTCTTTCTAGGCAATTTGATCAAAAAAGTTCACCAATTTGTCCTTTCTTATTGCAAGTACTTCAAGCATGGTTGCTGTTATGAAGTCTAAAATAAAAGATATATTTTGTATGATGACTTCTACTTTTCTGAATGCCTTTACAAGTTTTATCTCCCTCTTGTCAAGATCTGTGTTTGAAGGAAGAAAGGAATTATCCCCCCTTAGTGCAAAGGATTGCTACTTTCAAGGTTCCTAAAAAAAACTTGTTCTTTCTTTTGATTACCCTAAAAAGAGTACCAAAAGATAATTCACTCAAACATATATTTATTGGCACCTGCATTAACACCCTTGAAAAAGGATGAGAAGTTGGAGGAAATTAAGCCAAACAAATAAGAGTGAATTAGGGGTTTTGTTGATTTAGGAGAGAATACCAAGTAATTTTGGCTTTAAATCTGTGCAAGGATTTACACAAATATGTGAAATTTTGGGGTTTAGTGTGTTCTTGATTCTATGACTTATAATTGCAAAAGAAATAATGCAATAATCAAACAAGAATTCCCACAAAAATTCTTATCACCTAGGTGTCGGATGCAACCGAAAATGCACCTAATTTGCTAATAAAGGTGTCGAGTAAAATAAAAAATGCACCTTTTAATTTTTGCAACAAAATGTGTATTTGTGTTGTGCAAAAAATTGATATTTTTATGTCTCCTACTTTGTTTTACAATTTTGCAAAAGAAGTACAATGTTGTCTTCCCCCCTGAATTTTGCAAAATTAACAATTTTGAGCACTCCTTCCAAGACAAGTCGACACACAACCCGCATTTGGAAGGCTTCCAGAACTAGTCGACACATGACTTAGTTTTTGATGGACCAAGGTTACAATTTCTTCTCAATTTTTTGCAAAAAAGAATGTGCAATTTTATGTCTTATATCCCCCTTTTGAGAAAACAAATGCACACTTTGCCTTTGAATTTTACAAAAAAATTCAGTCTCCTTGTTTGCTATTTGTGCAAGAAAGAATCAAATTTCTATGATGTTGTCCCTCTTGTATTTTGCAAAACTAACAAGGTTGAGAAGAATTGTCTAATTTGCAACAAAAGAAATTGTGCTCTTGCTATGTCTTATATCTCCATTTTGTGAGAAAACACTAGCACCTTTAAATATCAAAGTTGCAAAAATATTTCTTTAATTTTTAATTTGCAATAGTTAAGAAAAGTTTAATAAATAATTTTAATTAATAATAAAAAACTAAAACATATATCTTTTAAACAAATCAACTTAAATATTTAAATAAAATTGATTTAAAAAAAAATATGTTTCAAGTTTAAATCATTAAAAAATATATAAATAAAAAACTTTAATTTAAAAAATGCAAAATTAAAAAATTAAAAACAAGTCCTTGGTTTTATGCCCGTCAAAGTAAAAGTAATACTTTTACCATCGACGGGGCTTGAACTCCCGACCTCTTGGTCGGGAGCCTTTTTGCCGGGTCCCCTCGCCGGTCGGGCTACCAAGCCCGACGGGATATGGAGGGGACCGCCTTCTATTAGAAGGCTTTCTCGCCTTCGGGCGAGAAAAAAAATAATGTGGGAATTAATCCCACATGCAGCATAATGCTACCATTTTCAACCTTAAAAAACAAAGGCGCTTGCATTTGTGTATGATTGCCTTCGGGAAATCCAAGGGCCCCCACAATCATTTTGGTCGCCGCCACATGGCGACAAGGTCGAGTGGGGTGGCACGTGGTAGTCCACCACATGTCACCCACGTGTCGAGTCCTATTGTCGGTCCACGTGTCGAGTCCTGTTGTCAGTCCATCGTCCAGTGGCAGTGCCACGTGTCGAGTTCGATCAAGGTTTGGCTGTCTACCATGTGTCTTGTCTAGGTGGCGCTTTCCACGTGTCCTGTCCAGGTGGCGGTTGCCACGTGTCATGTTGTCTATCCGATCAAGTCCAGTCAGGTCCACGTGTTTGCGTCCGATGTGTCAACACCTCAAGATCTATGCCCGAGGTCATGTCTCACTATCCTGTCGGTTAGGTAGGTGTCCTGGAAGTCTGGGATTAGAGGGCCGCCTGCCTTCTCATATCCTGAGGTAGGGTCTAGTTTTTCGATCCAGTCGTTGATCATCGGAGGGTCGCCTGCCCTCTCGGATCCCAGTCATCGATCGAGATCTATTTTTGCCGCACGGAGGGCGCTCCTGCCATCATGTGGTGGTCGACCGCCGCACGGAGGGCGCTCCTACCCTCACGTGGTGGTCGAATGCCTGGGAGGGCACGCCTGCCCCCCTGTCGACATCGGCTCAGGTCTAGATGTCATTGCCCGGGAGGGCACGCCTGCCCTCTTGTCAACATTGGCTAAGGTCCGAATGTCGAATGCCCTCCTCGATGAGCCGGTCGATCATCGGTTATGGGCTACCGATTGCCAAAATCGGTTTTCAGCCGAGCTGCTGGTCATCGGAGTCTATCTTCGATGGTCGATCGAGCAGCTCGTTGATGGAGGCCTAGATCTAGTGGCCTCCTATGGGCGGGCTCGCCTGATGTGGTTGAGCCACCTCAAATGCCTACCTGCTCGGTATTTTTGGGCCCGAGTAAGGTAAGGCAAATAAAATCTAACCCAAAACTTAGGAATTCAAAATTAATGAATTTGCATAACAAATTAAATCAAACCCTGCGCGTCGCCTTCTCCAGTGGAACGATATCTGCTCTCGTCTTCTCCACTTGGAACGAGCACCTCCTCCCTGGCTCTGATACCAATGTTAGTAAAGGAAATGTAATATGAATGATTTGATATTTGAAATATGCATTAAACTTAGCTTAGAAAGGTCTAAGCATTATATAGTTTACAAACAAACTATATTAGCATAAATAACACTAACATAACGCGTCCTGAGAGTAGTGTGCTAACAGCTAACCTAGGTAGAGAAGTATGAACTAACTACTACTCTAAAATATCTAACCTAGGTTTACCAATAGATATTTAGCACAGTAAATATCTCTATGGTAAGTAGTAAAAAGTAAATGTAATAAAATCTACATATGTAGTATAATGCAATATACTACCTATTTTACCTAGTGGAGTAAATAGTAAATATCCCAAGTAATGGAATATTACTCTAACACTAAATCACCATTAGATGAGGAACTCTCTGATTCATCTAAAGTTGCAATGTCTTGGATTATTTCCTGGTTCTTCAGTTTAATTATATACCTATGTTGCCCTTTTTTGAAGGTGAGGTGTTCCTTCTCCCATTTATATTTCACCTTTACTATTCTTAGCCACCCATGTTCAAGTAATGCATCATATGTAGGATTTTTCATAGCAATCACAATGAAATACATAATGAAATCTTGTTTCACTATGCACGCTTTTTGGCTCATCAATACTCAGTTTGTTTTAATACCATATCGAACAACTCCATAAAATATAAAATTTGGAGATCTTAATACTAGTTGGCCAATACTCTACCATGTTATCTCTATAATCACATTTACACTCGATCCTCCATCCACGATTACTTAGTTCAAATTATGGTCCAATATCTCCATGTGAGCCAAAGCTAGCTTCTTCCTGACTTCAATCATTAGAATATAGGATCCATGAATTATTCTTTCTTGATATTGGATACCTATTGGACTTCATCTTTCTTCTTTGATTTTATCACCTCATCGACTGTAGTGTACATTTTAGGTATTGCACCAAATAGACTTGATACCTTAAATTCCAAATTCATATTTAGTACCTATTACCAAGCATTCAACTGATGCTTATTTTTTTGTTACGATATCCATCTTCTTCAAGGATTTATCTTGGGATAGCCTTTCTTGCATTTAATTTCCAATTCTATCTTAATCATTTCTTGGGCTTCCTATTATCATTATTTCTCCTTGGTAGTATTCTAATATTGTTCCATTTTCATAGCATGAGCTCTGGTCATTGCTAAGACTTCTTTTCCTTTTTCCACTCAACAGTAACTTCTCCAATGTTAATCAAATTGACATTTTGTGTACCACTTGTACTTGCTTTGTTTGGTCAGTTTATCTCTTTATGATTTTGTGGTCCACATCATTGACATATTTGGGTAGTGTTACTACCATTGGTGTTTTGTGCCTTCTAATATTTGGAGCAATTTTTCATAAAATATCCCCATTCATGATAATTTTAGCATTGAATGATCGGTATTCCCTTGGAGTCATACTATAGACAACTCTATCCACCCTATCTTCCACCTCAATGGTTATTCCTAAATCTATCACTTGTTGCACCTTACCCATTTCTTGAGGTGTTTGGTTTTTTCTCCTATTGTACTATCAAAGTATGATGCCTTGCTCCTTTCATATTGAATGGGTAATCCACCATCGAATGCCCTACTATGTCACATATGTTACAATACATATTATTTGGGTAGTTGATATTTGTATATCCTTCTAATTTGTAGTATGAAAACCAAATATCCTTTTGGTTCTTCCTAACTTATCCTTTAACTTCTTTTATTATTTTATCAAACTCTCTTCTAAATGAGTGTATAGTACTTTGGACTTTATCTTCTGTATCATTGTCATAATTGTCATTCCTTGAATGTCCTCTAATTGTTGCTCCTGTTTTTTTGGCTTCTCACTCAAAATATTTTCTTTTTTGAGAGCTTCCTCATATGTGGAGTATGATACTCCTTTCATTTTCTTTCTATATTTTGATGGAATTCCATCTAAAAACCAATGTTTCATCATTCCATCTATTGGTGGTATTTGCATTTTATCAACCCGTTATTTCAATCTCCTATTATAACTTTTGACATCTTCATCTAAATTTTGTTTAGTTACAAATATTTTAGTGATGATCTTTGTATCATCCCTTAGTGGCCCAAATTCTTCTATAAATGCATATCTTAAAATATTCCATTGTGTAAACTATTTGCTACTCTATATTTTTAAGTATCAATCCATAGCCATACCTTGTAAGGTTGTAGAAAATAGTTGTAACAATTCTGCAAATTATGATACTCCATTTGCTCACCATATTTTAAGCAAATAATGGCATGCTATATCTTATTTCCCTTCTCTAGTGAAGGGTGGGTATTTTTGTTTACCCATTATGTTAGAAATATTTTCCATTGGAACTCTTCCAATATCCATATCACTTGATGACGACTCTTATGGAGTTTTATTCTACTCCCTTTTCATTGTAGGTGGTTCAAAATCTTGCTCAAGTACCTGTTCAACAAGCCTTATCAATTCACATACATCACTACTTCGTGACCTTCTTTGTGACTACACAAGATCCAGTTTGGGTCTTCCTCCCAAAGAACCCATGCATGGTTGCTTTGATATAAAACTTTGATCTTCTACACCCATTGACAAACTCCTCTCCATTGGATCAGGTGTTACCATATACTCCTCGCTTACAATGTTAGATTCAATTGTCCTTACTATTTTCCTCTACTATTTGATTTTGTACTTCATTCTTTGTTGTTAACAAGACTGTTTCCCACCTTTCTTGCTCTGCCCTTTGAATTTCATCATCTAATAGATTCCACACTCACTCCACCTTCAATTGTGAACCTTTATATTGAACTTGTACTCTCTAGTTTTCCAACCTCACACTTCTTCTAAGTGGTATCTGATTTCTTCCTTATCAATCTTGTAGCCTAGAATTTGTCATTCACCTTCTAGCCTTGACATGTTTCGTTCTTCCTTGACCTAAATTTGATCTAGATAACAACATCAAATGTATACAGTGATGAGTATCTTCCTAGTGTAAGGTAATGATAGTTTAGGGGAGGTAGGAATGACAAAATTGAATAATGATCATTGTGCTAAAATTGTGTTGTCTATCACCCAGATAAATAATTGTTATGGTTGATTGGGCAAGATGAATTCCCAATAATTGTTCAATGACTATATATGGATTAACCTAGATGGCTCAGGTATGTGGATATACCCCTAATGGATAGAACTTGATATATGATAGATAGGTCACTGATTAATAAGCCTATATGGATTACTTTCTAGGTGAATGGGTCTAGACTGATAGCTACCAACTGAATAGGTCTAGATAGCTAGCTTCTAGATGGATAAGTCTAGACAGGTAGCTACTAGATGGATAAGTCTAGATGGGTAGGTTTGGATGGATAGTGCACTAACTAATGATAGGTACATTAGAAAGAATTAATTTTATATGGATTATGCTCTAGCAATGTAGCCAGATGGATGGATTATGTCTGATAAGCTAGATATATGGCTTATGTCAATTCTTGCAATATATTTTCTATAACTCCTTGGGTATTCACCTTGATACTTACTCCTACAATCTACATGATAATATCTAACATACAATAATAACATATGCACAAGACAACATAAACATCAACTAGATCATGGTATTAGCACTTGAACACATCCAGCAACACAATACCATGTAACTCTCCATATATTCTCCTTTACAACCAATGGAATTACTATGCATTAATATCTAAATATTATAAAATGAGTAGGGGGTGTATTTATAGGATGGCCTTAGTGGTTACTATAAGAATCCAAGTTCCAACGTCCCAACCGTCCACTTGTTATAGTCGTAACTAACTCATCCAAAACTAATAAGCTTGATACCAATTAGTCTAGGATGCAACCAATCAATCTAAGATGCTAACTAATTAGTCTAGGACTTAACTAATCAGTCTTAAACAACTTACTAATGGTTGATTTACATAATTTATTGGCATTACAATTATTTTACTAATAATTTTGTAATAATTATGTGATGGTTCACTATACAATTGTCCAAAATATTATATTAAACATTTTATCAAGTCAAAACTTTAGACCATTATGTAGATATTTTGCCAAAGACTTTTGAATTATCATTTCTCTTTGGAACTGTTGTCTACAAAAAACTAGTTCAACAAATTGATTTTAATGAAAATGATAATAAAAACAAATTAATCATTTTTTTAGGCATAATAGATGGAATTTATTCTTATATCATTGAAGTTAATACATCAAAATAGGCTTGAAACATCCTATGCACAATCTTCAAAAGTAGAAATCAAGCAACTATTCATCACTTACAGTCTCAATTATACATGTTACACTTACAATACAATAAATTTTTTGAATATTTTATCTAAAAGATAGCAGAATTAAAGGGTAAATTAAACACTTTAGGAGAAACAATTAATGATAATCTATTAGTTGCACTTGTACTGCATGCATTTCCTAATTCTTAAAGTGTGTTGGTAACTTTTTTGTAAGTTTCTAATCATAGAGCATAATTTGAATAACTAATCAATATTCTCCATCAACATGAACTAGAAATGTAATTATGAGATGATTCTTCAAACAATGCTCTAATATTTAGAAAAGAATACCAAATAAATACGATAGTTTTCACTTCTTCTTTATAAAACCAATATAAATAGAGATGAGAAAGAAGGAAATCATGATACTAGATTCTACAAATATAATGCTTTGAATAGGTGGAATAAATCACAAAAATCTTCTCAAATAAGGCCACAAGAACAACATCAATCTAGAAATTCAAATAATCTACCCAAAACAAATCAAGGGTATAGAACAAATTCTCCATCACAACAAGGGCATGTGGCACAATAAGAATTTGAATCAAATCATGATGATGAACCAAAAATAGCATATAAGGTATTAATGACACACAAAAAAGAAAAAATAGGGATAAGTAGTATGTAAAAATAAAATTTAAACATACTAAAACTTAATTACATTTCTACTTAAAAATATAAAAAAAATCCTTGCAAAAATTAGCAATAACAATAGCAAATGATAAATAAATTAATAGATTTGTATTAATAGTAGCATATATAATAATAAAAATTACATATACAATCTACAAAACCTATGCAGAATACTCTTCATACCCATAGTCATCTACACATTGTAGTCATCATATTACAGCCATCACTATACGTTGACCAACTCAATGATTACATAAATACATACTCAACCTAACTGCATCATAACCTACGCACATACACACCAACCTTATCTCATACATACCTATGACCATGATTGAATGAATGAGGGAGAGGGACTTATTTATACAATTATAAATTATTTTCACCCTCCAACTACCTGACACCTTATCATTTCCATAAATTATATTTCACTTACACTTAACTTGCATTTATATTTTCCACTAAAGGATAAATTAACTTATGAATTTGCTAACATACATAGCTTAACATCATATTATTATGTATGTTAGAAAATTTATAAGTTATTTTATCCTTTATATGGTGGAATCGATAACCACCATGAATCTAGGCAGGTTGTCCAACTTTTATGGCCACCATAATATTTTACATTGTCCATCCCAAAAACTGCCACACAGATCTTTGCACAGTCCACCCCTATAACCACCATGCCACAATCATTTTAAACCTTTTACACCATTGAAAGCACCAGGAAAGGGATAAGTGTTCAGTTTGACGAGGCCTGAGATTTGAACCTTGGAACTCCACCCCCTTATGAGATTTGGAAAGAAAATTGGAAAATGAAACAATTATGTATACTATTACATTATCACTTTATAATATTATTAAATTTATGTAAGCACATGTTTGAAAACACTTTACGTATAACTATAAAATA
Source organism: Wollemia nobilis (assembly GCA_028583015.1). Taxonomy (NCBI): domain Eukaryota; kingdom Viridiplantae; phylum Streptophyta; class Pinopsida; order Araucariales; family Araucariaceae; genus Wollemia; species Wollemia nobilis. The sequence continues at coordinate 59,198 of JAQPPZ010004290.1, forward strand.
AAACATATGGATAATACTTATCCACTAAATGTAGACATAAACTTGCCTACCTATATCTATCTCCTCCTCTAAACTATTCAACATCCTCGATGACATATGAGCTGAAAATTAGGAATAGAAGTGTTGAATAGCTAACAAAATATTTTGTCACGTTCCTTCAATTTTATTCTATTCCATACATATTTTGTAACTGGAAACACTTTAAATTGTTGCTTGCAACACCTTGTTCTCTATTTTTTCACTCCACTTGCTACAATCAATTATAACATCAACTTGATCAACATGACCGATATTCTTTGATTGTGCACTCCACATTTTACAATTAGCCATATCGTCAACTAGATCAAAATGACTAACATAGTCAACATGACAAATATGACCTTCATGACTAATATGATTAACAAGATCAACATCATCAACATATTGAAAATGACAAACAAAGCCCATTACCACTTGTGTTAGGGGTCAATAAGGTAGGATCCCCCTTATAGGATCAAGGGGTAGTTCCCCTTGTAAGGTTAAGGGCCAACACCCTTCATGCATACACTCAATGATAAAACCACTAAAACCATCACTCCCTAAACTAAAATTTTCTCCTTATAAATATTTTGGGAGCCTTTACTTAACCCACTAAAACAAGTTTCCCTCAACTATGATTCACATATCTCATGCTCTAGATGACTACTTGTCAACTTATAACATACATACCTATATAAGGGTGATACTTCTAATATTAGATTTTTAGATAGTATCTTTTTAATCATAGCCTCTCAAATAATAGCTCCTCTAACGATAACTTCTTTGCCACTCTTTTGATAATAAATTCTCAAACAATATCTCCTTAAATGGAAACTCCTCCAAGGGCAAATTCTTAGATGGTAGCTCCTCTGACACAAGCTCTTCTAATGGTATATTTCTCATATGGTAGATGCTTTTATGGCAACTCCTTTGATGATAGCTTAAATGACAACTTCTCTAACAAAAACTAAAATGGTAGTTCCTCTAATAGAATCTTAGACAGCATTTCATCTTACGATAGCTCAAAATACAACACATATAATAGTAGCTTAGATGAAAACATCTCTAACAATAGCTCAAATGACAACTCCTTTGACAAAAATTTAGATGATAATTCCTTTAATGTCAACATACATAGCATCTCCTTTTATGGCACCTTAGACAACAAATCCTCTTATGGTAGATCAGATAGTAGTTCCCTAGAAAGTAACACCTTTGACAATATCTCAAATAGCATTGCCTTAGATTGCCCTTTTTGATTTTATGATATGTCCTTAGACAACACATTCTTCTTCATTGTATGATGATAGTCTCCTTCCATATTAACCTTATTCATCTGACCATACTTCTGATGGTATGCAATTTTCTAGCCTTCTTCCTGACGGTATGCTACCATCTTGCCTCCCTATAGACTGCATTCTTGATTTGATCACCCTATTGATGATAATCTTCAACTTATTCCTACAGAGTTTCAATGACTTGTTGGATTTATGCTTCTTTGATTGAGATCAAATTCACTTGCTTAATTTGAATCAATCTCATCAAGTTCACCTCCTTAAGCAAGTTTACTTTCTCAAATGCAATCAACTTTTGGTAAGGTCTATAACTCTTTTTTGGCTTTTCAGACTCTTGATGAATCATTGGTTCATATCACTTTGGAACACTTTGACAATCACGTGAGAAGTGTCCCCACAATTGGCATTGCCAACATTGCACAATGGATTTACACTTTAAATCATACTATATTCATCTACAAGTTTTTTGATAGTTGTCATGGACTATTTCACTAGTGACATCCTTCCTTCATACAATATTCCTTGGTGCTACATATACTTGTAGCGATGATCTTACATGATTTGAGTCATATATATCCTTGGAGTCATCATTTATCTCTTGGAAGTTGCTTCCTTCCTTGACTACTTGACACCAACACTTTAATGATGAACTACTACACTATCCAAAATAATCATTCTCAATGTCTAAGTCATTCTCAATATTAAAATCACTTTCATCCTTAGAGTTACTCTCATATACGTTAACATGATGCCAATACTCTAGTGATGTTTTTGCATATTTTTTTCTAAATCAAGGTATAATCTAGAACCTCTTGGTATGATCTTGGAGGAATCATCATGATCTTATTCCAATATGTAGGAAGAAGTATGTCAATGAAACATCTTCTCTTTAATAAAATTTTGATAGGTCTCCCTCTAAATAGTTAAACATCCCACTCAACTTCCAATTGTGTGAATGGATAAACTCATTCTCTCTATTTCATTTTATAAATTTCAATAATAACCACGTCGTCATTGCCAAACAACAAAAATTCTTGCACAAATGCAACATGTAACTCTTCCTATGTATGATACTTATACTTCAATAATTTCATTTACCAATCCATTGTGATTCGATAAATTATCATAGGAAACACCCATCTCTAGTCAATTTCATTATTTTGCCCAATTGCTCTCCACATCATGCAATAGATTCTCCAATGCCTAATTGGATCTTTTGTTGCATTAAATAATGGACACTTACACAATATGACCAAATTGGGCTTCGATATCACTAATTGGCTTAACCTCAATAGTGGTCACTTGTGTGTTTCTCCATTATATATAGCATTAGGTACACTACCCTATACTTGCTCTTCCATTGTGTCCTCATTCTTCTTACTATAAAATGTTCCAACCTATAGTTGCTTTGATGTGAAATTCCTATCCTACTCACCATTAAACACACTAATCTATAATTTTTCTAGTGTTAAAATTTTATCTCAAGCATTATTGGATACATAATATTTCATTCATATCGATGTCAAACTCCCATCTCAGACACTATCAAGCATCTCCACTTGCAATTGCTTTAGCACCAAACTTTCCTTATCTATATGCAACTTCTCATCAACACCTTTTATCAACTATTGTATTGTATTTGTAGGGTGAAATATTATCTAACCATTTCTATTATGAAACCCTACCATCTAATGACCCTCTTGATGGTGTCTAACTATCTAGCCATCATACTGATAGCATCCTATGCTCTAATAATCCTCTTGATGATGTCCTACCATCAAGGCATCATATTTATGGTATTCTATATTTTTCTTTGTATCAAATACTACAATTGTGTCTACATAGTAGACTATAGTTGCTTTGACTAAAAATTCTCTATTTGTATATTCTTCATCTATTTCCTTTGTATATAGATTCTACATCTATATATTTCACATCGATAGTTCCTCTAACTATAGATCCACTATTTATATATCCTCCATAATTTGGATAACAAACTACCCTACCTCATGTCTACACATATATCATACATATCCCATTAGATTTCCCTTCATATGCATCAACAAATAAAGTATTACATCTTCACCTATTTCTTTGGCTACATTCCATTGTTGTCATCGTGCATATTCCAAAGAATTTTGCTACTCAAAAATCTGTCACCAAGTTGGACCTAATTTTGTATAGGCAACAACACTAGCTAGAACATATAAATAAAATTCAACATACTAAAACTTAATTCTATTCCTACATAAATAAATCTATAGATATTCCTACAAAAATTAGCAATAACAATACATACAAGAAAAAATAATAACAATAGCAATTGAGTAAATTTGTATTAATAACTATATATGATAATAACATTACATATATAGTCTACAAACCCTATGCAAAATACTTTTCATGCCCATAGTAATCTACACATAGCAGTCATCATATTACAACCATCATCATACATTAGCCAACTCCATTGTTACATGACTACATTCTCAACCTAACTGCATCATAGCTTATGCACATATGCACCAACCTTCTCTCATAGATATCTATACCCATGAATGAATGAGGGGTAGGAACTTATCTATACAACTAGAAATTAGGAACTTATCTATACAACTAGAAATTAGTTGCACCCTCCAACTTCTTAATACCTCATAATTTTCCTAAATTACATTTTACTTACATTTAACTTGCATTTACATGGCATTTCCCACTAAAGGATAAACCAACTTATGACTTTATTAGCATATATGGCTTAACATTGCATTATTATGTACAATATTACATTGTTATTCTACAACATTATTAAATATATGTACACACATTTTGGCAAAATTTTTGCATACAACTACAAAATAACTCAAATTGATAATATTTATTCACTAAATGTAGACATATCAATTTGCCTACCTACATAGAATATAGACTCTAGAGATAATAATCATATGAGAGGAAATAAACATGGGTTTGACACTTTTTAAGAAATACATGGGTGGCTAGTGATAATAGCATATAACACTAACTATAAAATAAAAGGAATAGAAATTATCTCCCTTGAACTACATTTACTAGAATGTACCATTGTAAATGTGGTATATGTTCCAAGTCTTACAAATAACTTACTTTTTGTTGCTCAAATGATGGTTAAATGAGTTTATATTTATTTTTAAATTGTTTATGGCTACAAAAGATGTTTTATCTCAAGAAAAGGAAAATTAGAATGTATTGCATCCTACAAAATTACACCTCCACCCCTAGTTTGAGAAGTACAAATATCATCTCAAACTAAAAAAGGGTGGTTAGAGCTCTTATGGATAAAAGTACACATATGAACCAACCTTCTTTCATACATATCTATACCCATGAACGAATGAGGGGTAAGAACTTATTTATACAACTAGAAATTAGTTGCACCCTCCAAATTCCTGATACCTCATCATTTTCCTAAATTACATTTCATTTATATTTAACTTGCATTTACATGTCATTTCCCACTAAAGGATAAACCAGCTTATGACTTTGTTAGAATAGATGGCTTAACATTTCATTATTATGTACAATATTACATTGCTATTCTATAACATTATTAAATATATGTACACATATTTTGGCAAAAAATGTACATACAACTACCAAATAACTCATATTGATAATATTTATTCACTAAATTTAGACATATCAATTTGCCTCCCTACATAGAATATAGACTCTAGAGATAATAATCATATGAGAGGAAATAAACATGGGTTTGACACTTTTTAATAAATGCATGGGTGACTAGTGACAATAGCATATAACATTAACTATAAAATAAAAGGAATAGAAATTATCCCTCTTGAACTACATTTACTAGAATGTACCATTGTAAATGTGCTATATATTCCAAGTCTTACAAATAACTTACTTTTTGTTGCTCAAATGATGGTTAAATGAGTTTCTATTGATTTTTAAATTTTTTATGGCTACAAAAGATGTTTTATATCAAGAAAAGGAAAATTAGAAGGTATTGCATCCTACAAAATTACACCTCCACCCCTAGTTTGATAAGTACAAATATCATCTCAAACTAAAAAAGGTGTGGTTAGAGCTCTTATGTATAAAAGTGCACATATGCATCAACCTTATCTCATACATATCTATACCCATGAATGAATGAGGGGTAGGAACTTATCTATACAACTAGAAATTAGTTGCACCCTCCAACTTCCTGATACCTCATCATTTTCCTAAGTTACATTTCATTTACATTTAACATGCATTTGCATGGCATTTCCCACTAAATGATAAACCAACTTATGACTTTATCAGCATAGATGGCTTGACATTGCATTATTATGTACAATATTACATTGCTATTCTGTAACATTATTAAATATATGTACACACATTTTGGCAACAAATTTACATACAACTACCAAATAACTCATATTGATAATATTTAATCACTAAATGTAGACATATCAATTTTCCTACCTACATAGAATATAGACTCTAGAGATAATAATCATATGAGAGGAAATAAACATGGGTTTGACACTTTAATAAATACATGGGTGGCTAGTGACAATAGCATATAACACTAACTATAAAATAAAAGGAATAGAAATTATCCCCCTTGAACTACATTTACTAGAATGTACCATTGTAAATGTGGTATATGTTCCAAGTCTTACAAATAACTTACTTTTGGTTGCTCAAATGATGGTTAAATGAGTTTCTATTGATTTTTAAATTGTTTATGGCTACAAAAGATGTTTTATCTCAAGAAAATGAAAATTAGAAGGTATTGCATCCTATAAAATTACACCACCCCTAGTTTGAGAAGTACAAATATCATCTCAAACTAAAAAATGGGTGGTTAGAGCTCTTATGGATAAAAGTGCACATATGCGCCAACCTTCTCTCATACATATCTATACCCATGAATGAATGAGGGGTAGGAACTTATCTATAACTAGAAATTAGTTGTACCCTCCAACTTCCTGATACCTCATCATTTTCTTAAATTACATTTTATTTACATTTAACTTGCATTTACATGGCATTTCCCACTAAAGGATAAACCAACTTATGACTTTGTTAGCATAGATGGATTAACATTGCATTATTATGTACAATATTACATTGCTATTCTATAACATTATTAAATATATGTACACATATTTTGGAAAAAAATTTACATACAACTACCAAATAACTCATATTGATAATATTTATTCACTAGATGTAGACATATCAATTTGCCTACCTACATAGAATATAGACTCTAGAGATAATAATCATATGAGAGGAAATAAACATGGGTTTGATACTTTTTAAGAAATACATAGGTGGCTAGTGAAAATAGCATATAACACTACCTATAAAATAAAAGGAATAGAAATTATCCCTCTTGAACTACATTTACTAGAATCCCCATCTGAGTCGAGATCCTTAAACCCCAATGCTAAAAATACTTCAAGCCCAATGGGCATCCCAAAGCCAAACCCTAATGCTGGAGAACTTAGGAAGAAAGTTGAGGCATTGGAAAATAAAAATCTCATCTCCCTAACATCATCACTAGGAGCCAGGTGAATCCTACTGAGGGGTCGTCCTGCAGACCAGGGGAATATAGGAAAAAAGGAGAAGATTTGGATGTAGGGGTGGAGATATGTGAAACTCTTCAGACTAAGAAATATGGCAGTCTGATTTTGCAACAAATTTTCTCCCCCCATTTTAGTCCTAAATAAACCAGGAGCACTGTGAAGTCTCCTATATATTTTGGCAGTGAAAAAAGAAGAGGGAGAATATCAAATGCTGAGCATCAAAAAATTAAAACTGATAAGGACATTGCCAATGGAAAATAGAGAACCTTGTTTCAACGGGTTATTCTAGGTTCTGAAGACAACAAATTTGGAAAACCCCCTTAAGGGAGGGGGAGAGGAATAAATCCCAAACAATCTAAATGAAGTTCCTCTCATGGAACATGAGAGGCCTCAATGGCCTACCCAAACACATGGAAGTCAGTGCAATAATAAATCAAGTGAATCCAACTATTATCATGTTGCAAGAAACAAAAAATGATGAGATTCAATAAAAAAAAGTAGCAAAAAAAAATTGGAATCAAGGGGAGATGGTTTGCAAATCAGCCAGAGGAGCTTCTGGAGGCCTTATGACTTTGTGGGATCCCCGGATAGTAGAAGGCACCATTATTCAAAAATATGACAAGGTTCTTAGTGTTTTATTTAAGGAAATAAAAAACAACAGGTCGTGGATCCTTTCAAATATTTATGCCTCGACTTCAATTCAAGGGAGATCTCTACTGTGGGAGTACTTAGGCAATCTGAGTGAAATATTCCATAATGTCCCCTAGATTTTGGTTGGGGATTTTAACACTCCTCTTTACCCTTCAAAAAAAATGGGTGGAAATGGACCACCTATCAGGAGCATGGATGAGTTCAATGACTTTGTGAACTCCAACATGTTTATGGATGTAAAACTTAGAGGAGCAAATTATACCTGGAGCAATCGGCGGATAGGATGTCATCTCATTCAAGAAAGGCCTCATAGGTTTTTTCTATAAAATGAGGCTACAACACTGTTCGGTTATTCTACCCTACAAGCCCTTCCTAAAATTGCCTCTAATCATAATCCCATTTTTTTGGAGATCCCTAACTCTTTGTCCTTCAAGAAACCTTTTATATTTCAATCTATGTGGATCAAAAAATCCAGTTTCAGAGATAACTTAATTCAGTGGTGGTAACAACCTATCAAGAGTAGTGCAACTTTTAAACTTGCTAGCAAATTAAAGTTTGTTAAGGAAAGCTTCGAACTTAGAACAAAGAGGTCTTTTGGAACCTCTTTGAAAATAAAAAATAGGTTGTTGAAATTTTGAAGATAATTGATCAAAGGATTCAACATGGTGATGCTGATGAAACTACTAGGCAGGAGGAACAAACAAAACTAGTAGAGTTTCATAATATTTTGGCCTATGAGGAAATCTATTGGAGGCAAAAATCAAGGGCTCTTTGGTTGAAATATGGAGATTCAAATTCCAAGTTTTTTCACATCACCACGCTTAGAAACAGAAGCAATAACAAGATAAAAATTTAAAAAAAAATAGATGGTTCTATTACTCAGGACTTAACAGAAATCACAAAGGAGGCAGTAACTTATTTCAATTCTATCCTTGGTCAGGAATCGCAGTGTAATGATGAGGCCAAAGATATTCTCTTGCAATCCATTCCTAGCATAATAAATAAGGATATAAACCTTAAGATTCTAGCTCCCTTTTTTAGATGAGGAAATTAAGGAAGCCTTCTTTAGCATGGAGCCATACAAAGCCCCGAGACCCGATGGCTTTCCCCCTCATTTCTATCAATATTTTTGGGACATCGTAAGTGAGGATGTAATTTCTATTGTCAGATAATTCCAAGCAAGCAATCATATCCCAAAAGGTCTCAACTCTACTTTTATTTCTCTAATTCCTAAGAAGCAAACCCCTAAATCTATGGCTAACTTCAGGCCAATCAGTTTGTGCAATGTTTCTTACAAGATCCTAACTAAAGCCATTGCAAATAGAATGAGAGATGTTTTGCCCTACATCATAGATTCGTTCCAGGGAAGCTCTGTCTAAGGCAAGGCAATATTGGATGGAGTTATCATAGTTCATGAAGCTCTGCACTCTGCTCATAAGACTAATAGGTCTATTTTTGCCCTCAAGCTTGATATGAACAAAGCATTTGATAGGCTAAATTGGGACTTTCTGATTGTTGTCCTCATTAAGTTTGGTTTTCACCACCAATGGGTTAATTTGATCAAATAATGCATTTCTAAAGCATGGTTCTCGATTCTAGTTAATGGAACAACTGCTGGTTACTTTCAAAGTCGTAAAGGAATTCGGCAGGGGGACCCTATCAGCCCCATGTTATTCATCATTGTGGTAGAAGCTTTAGGCAAAACCATAAAAATACTTGTAGTTCAAGGCTAATATCAAGAATCAAGGTAACATCTCTCAGTAGGATTGTTTCTCACCAATAATTCATCGATGATACCCTTCTATTGACTAAGGCATTGGTGGTTGAGTCCAAAAGAATTAAATACATCCTGCAACTCTACGAGGACACTGCTAGTCAGAAAGTTAATTTCAGTAAAATCAAGTTATATTTCTTGAACACCCCCATTCATAGGCAAGAGGGATTGCAAAAATTTTAGGGTGTGATATAGCAAACCTCCTCACTTCATATCTTGGTCTTCCTCTTTCATTGGTTCTCCGAGAGAGTCAATGTGGGACAAGGTTATTGAAATAATTTAAAAAAAACTTGCTGGATGGAAATGTCAGCTTCTATCTCAAGCAAGAAAGTTGACCCTCACTAAGGCCTCTCTTTAGAGAATTCCAATCTATTTCCTCTCCATTTTCAAATCCTTTGTGAAATTTTTCTAGAAAATTGAGAAACTCCAAAAATAATTTTTATGGACTGGATCAGAGGAGAAAAAAATATACACCTTGTAGGATGGACCAAAGTGTGCAGACCCAGGGAAAATGGGGGCTTAGGTATAAGGATAATTGCTCATATGAATTTAGCTTTACTAGCTAAGCAGGTGTGGTGCCTCATTTCTTGTGAAGAAAATGAATGGACAACTATCATCAAATGAAAGTATCTTCAAAATATGGAATTCTAAGTTACTCAGTTCCAATCAGAGGTTCTGCTTTTTGGAAAGCAATTCTCAATTGTAAGGAAATCATCAAAAAAGGTTTAAGATGGGTTTTAGGCAATGGCAAGAGGATAAATTTTTGGAATGACAAGTGGGCTAAGGACGAACCACTGATGCAATATCCTAACTTAGCCTGAATTAGAGATATCACGAAAGAACTAATTGGCAAAAAAGTACCTGAATATATGGTTGAGGATAGAGGCAGAATAAAGTGGAAACAAATAAGGATTTAGGGATTTCAAGCAGAATCAAATGATCTTTGTAACATTCTCGGGCAACATTTTATCCCCATGAGACCCAAGGAAGATCAAGTGACCTGGGCTCCTACGAAAAACGGGCAGTTCACTGTTAAATCAGCTTACAAGCTTCTGCTGATGACAAGGATTTTGTCCTCCAAAAGGACTTAGTTTGGATAAAAAATTTAATTCCAAAAATTGTAGTCTTTTCATGGCTGGTTATCCAAGGAAGAATTCTAACCATTGATAATATGATGTGTAAAGTTATTTGTATCACTAATCGTTGTTATCTGTGCAGGGCTAATTGGGAGACCATTTATCACATTTTCCTTGAGTGCCCTTTTTCCTTGACTGTCCTAAGTGGGGTTTTTCAGGCCTTCAATATTTCTTGGGTTAAACCAGCCATTGTACTTGATTTTTTCATCCAGTGGCCTTACCCCATTTCAATCCAAAGACTTAGATACATGTGGAAAAATTTTCTCAATCACTATCTTCGGCAGGTGTGGTTAGAAAGGAACCATAGAGTCTTTAATGAGTCTATCCATGATCATAAAACTATCATTGTAAGGATCCTATCCTTTGCCAATGAGAATGTGAACCTTATCCCTTTTGATAGTCGTAAACCTCATCTGTAGGAGATCATGATTGCTCAATCTTTAAGCTTAACCTTGTTAGATGAGTTTGTGCCTAGGGTAGTCAACCCCAGAGCCAATGTTAAGTGGTCCCCACCTCTTACAGTTTGGTTTAATATTAATTTTGATGGAGCGGCTAAGGAAAATCCTGGCATATCAGGTGCTGGCGGCATTGTACGAGATCATAATGGGAATATGGTGCTTGTATTTTCTTAATATTTGGGAACAAGGACGAACAACGAAGATGAAGCTAGAGCTATGTGGAGAGGCCTTCAAATGAATCAAGACTTAGAAGGCAATTTGATCATAGAAGGAGACTCTATGCATGTTATAAATCTCCTCAATAATTGTAAAACACCTCCTTGGAGGATTAAAACAATTTTTGAAGAGGCTAGGATCCTTTTACAGGGAAGACAGGACAAAAAATCCCAACATGTCTTTCAGGAAGCTAACAAAGTTGCTGATAAGCTGGCCAATTTGGGTGTCGATGTTGACGAACTTTTCAAATGGGAACACAGTGTCCCAAGTGAATTAAAGGATATTATTCAACAAGAATGCCAAGAATTATAGTCGAATTTACCAACAAGGAAGGCACTATAAGTTCGAAGGCTATGAGTATTCCCGTCTCTTTTTTGAAATGGACTCACAATAAAAATTATTCGAGCTATTAGTCTTGGTGGATGCTGCTTGGAAATACCACAAAGACTAATGGGGACATTCACATGTCATATAACATGGCTCCTAGTCATCTTAGTAATTTGAGGTTGGTTGATAATCATAGGGCAGGAAAGAAATGTCAATTTAAGACTTCGAACTAGAGCCACGTGGACCACTAGATAGCCACCGCCATAAATCTATCTAGCAGGTTCACTTCTCCAAGGCTGATTGGCAAAGATGGGATGTGGTCCCAAAGCATGTAATATACGGAAGAAAGCAATTACAAAAGAATTATTAAGAGTAACTGTCAATACAGAACTTGTGGAAGTTTTTTTCAGTACTCTGCTATGTGTGTCTGCAGCTTTTTGTTTCTCCACTGTTTCAAGGAAGGGATCTGTGTTTGTATTTTTTTGTAATTATGATGCAAATGTGTTTTCTTGGGGTATACCCAAAATATTGTATGGAAAGTTTCTTTTTGATAATAGGCTATGTGCCTTAGCGGATGTAATGGCTTTTACAACATGTAGATTTTACATATATAGGATCCTTAGTAAGGACATGTTCATCAACAGCCCTGGGCTAATTTTTGTAAAATGTTTTGGGTCAACCTGTAAAACTCGGTATTAATGGTATAGTATCTTATCTACCAAAAAAAAAAACGTTTACTAGAATGTACCATTGTAAATGTGGTATATGTTCCAAGTCTTACAAATAACTTACTTTGTGTTGCTCAAATGATGGTTAAATGAGTTTCTATTGATTTTTAAATTGTTTATGGCTACAAAATATGTTTTATCTCAAGAAAAGGAAAATTAGAAGGTATTGCATCCTACAAAATTACACCTCCACCCCTAGTTTAAGAAGTACAAATATCATCTCAAACTAAAAAAGAGGTGGTTAAAGCTCTTATGTATAAAAGTGCACATATGCACCAACCTTATCTCATACATATCTATACCCATGAATGAATGAGGGGTAGGAACTTATCTATACAACTAGAAATTAGTTGCACCCTCCAATTTCTTGATACCTCATCATTTTCCTAAATTACATTTCATTTACATTTAACTTGCATTTACATGACACTTCCCACTAAAGGATAAACCAACTTATGACTTTGTCAACATATATTGCTTAACATTGCATTATTATGTACAATATTACATTGCTATTCTATAACATTATTAAATATATGTACACACATTTCAGCAAAAAATTTACATACAACTACCAAATAACTCATATTGATAATATTTATTCACTAAATATAGACATATCAATTTGCCTACCTACATAGAATATAGACTCTAGAGATAATAATCATATGAGAGGAAATAAGCATGGGTTTCATACTTTTTAATAAATACATGGGTGGCTAGTGACAATAGCATATAACACTAACTATAAAATAAAAGGAATAGAAATTATCTCCCTTGAACTACATTTACTAGAATGTACCATTGTAAATGTGGTATATGTTCCAAGTCTTGCAAATAACTTACTTTTTGTTACTCAAATGATGGTTAAATAAGTTTCTATTGATTTTTAAATTGTTTATGGCTATAAAAGATGTTTTATCTCAAGAAAAGGAAAATTAGAAGGTATTGCATCCTAAAAAATTATACCTCTACCCCTAGTTTGAGAAGTACAAATATCATCTCAAACTAAAAAAGAGGTGGTTAGAGCTATTATGGATAAAAGACAAGAAATAAAATGATGCACCAAAATATTTTAGAGAAAAAAACAGAGAAACAAAGTGAAGATCTAACGCTACACAATAAAATTATGAATATACAATGCTTAAAACTTGGATACAAATTATTGCCAAAAGAGTTGATGGTCCAAAATATTTACAATCAATCTTCCAAGAGGCTAATGATGACACTTTCACTACACTTAAGACTTATAAGAATCTTCATCTTGATAAAGCAGTTGACTTTGAAAAAAAATTATTACACTTCCTATTGATTTAGTTAAGATTATATATGTGTTACTTCTCACACTTGATATGTATAAAGAGAAGAATATAAATCAAGAAGAAATATTTGCATAGATAAAGAACAAGTCGTTGATACAAATTGTTATGTGTGATATAGATGATCTTATAAAATATATATAAATTAGTTGTAATACACATAACTTAATGAAAAATATCTTATGTGATACAAATGATCTTATCATAAAGAAAAAATTATTATAATACAAGCAATATTCAAACAAAGGACATCAGTTGTGACACTAATAACTTGGAGGTTGTTCAAAATGATAACATTGATAAAAAAGTATTCTATCATAGATAAAAGAGATAATGTATAGATTGATGGAAATCATACAATAGATATTGGGTATAGTGAATAGATAAAATATAATGTTCTACAGATGATTTCACAATACAATGTCTTCCCGAAGAAATAGTTGTACATATTTTCATAAAGTCAGGTTTACATCCAAAAAATATTGGCACACTCCTCAAGGTAACTATAAAAATATAGTTAAATTATAGATGGATATTATAGAATGGCATTAGATAAAATAGATGTTTTATGTGCATTATAAAATAAAATCTAGCATAATGTTGATCCATAAGTAATTCATAGAGATGACACATAACACAAATATTTCAATAACAAAGCCAACTTATCACTAGATTTAGGGGGGAAGTTATTTCATTATTTGCTCTCTCAAATAATGTAACAAGTGGGATATTAGACTATATAACATAATAAAGTTAATTTATACGGTTCATTTCATGTAGTTCTATATTGTATTTTCTTCTCCATTCCATATCATTTCATATAAAATGTTGAGATATCAGTTTTAATGTCTAGAGTTTATTTGATTACAAGTTTCCATTATCTTGTTATTTTAAAAGTTATACGAGATTCTTCTCTTAGGGATCATCATGTAAGAAACAATTTCTATGTACCTAAACATCCTAAAAATATATGTGAAGATGAATATGAATAAAATTATTTCTTTGGTTTTACTTTGAGTCTAATATTTATAGTACAATAAATGTATCAAAAACCAATATAGATGCTTCAATTTTGAGATGGGGAGAAGAAGAGAGAATCTAAGGTTGGGTTGGCTTAGAAGGGATGATAAAGAATATGTTTTGAACAACATTAAATTTCACCATGTCCTTGTGTTCCCCCTCAAGTTTTAAAGGAAGAATCAAATTAGACAGAGGAAACTTGACTTGATTATGATCCACAATAGTGTAGTGATAAAATATTGGGATAGATATGATGAAAGAATTAAGATAATAAAATATTTTGGATAATTATATAGGGATGGTTTGATTTAGGTTAGATGGGAGGGAATTAATATTAAAAGGGATTAAAAAGTATTATCAAGTATGGTTGGCGTTGAACTAAAAAGGAGAGATGAAATATGGTTGATGTTGAATTGAAAAGGATTATTTTTTTTTCTAAAGATAAAAAAGTTGTTTAAAAGATCAATTAATGAAATATGAGAGATAAAATGATTAAAAATATATATGAGAGAAAGAGAGGATGGTAGGATGATGAAGGATGCAAGAAAACTCTACCAAAGTTTTTTTTTTAAATATAGATAAAATTATAAATAAGATGTGCCTTTAGATAAAGCTTCATATCAAAAGGATATTTATTACTAAGATTTGATGTTTGATGTTAAGAAAATGCTTGTTTTCCTAGACTTTAGATAGATGCTTAAAAAACTTTTGATTTGCTATTGAGATTCTCCTAGGGGGACTTTAGGTTAGTTGCTAATATTTTATTAGCATTGCCTAGAGAACTTAGTTAGATTTTCTTAAAGGACTTCATTAGTTCTATTATGATATAAAATATGTATAGATATATACACATGTACAAAATATTTGCTTTTAGACAAATTCTCATGACTAAAGAGAATTTTCTTGCTAAGATGCATTGCTTACCTTTAAGTAGATGTCTATTTGCCTAGAATTTAGACAAATGCTCAAAGGACATTGGATTTGTTGTTAATATTTAACATTAAGTAGATGTCAATTTTCCTATCCTTTATACAAATCCTTAAAAGGATTTTGATTTGTTGTTTTATTTTTTAGTTGTAGGATGTGTTGATTTGATTTTCTTGTTAGGCTCATGACATTCTAATTTAATTTAATTTTCCTTGTAAATAAGTGTTATAGAGGACTTATGCTTGATTGGTATGGCAATTAAGGATACCCCCAATTGGGAAGACAATCTCATTGTTGACTAGTTACTCCACAAAAGTTGTATTGTAAGAAAACAATATATTTTAAGACTAATAGGGCTATTAGCACCTATAAAACCTTAAAATATTCCATTAATAGGATAGAAAAAGTTAATTTAAGTGATTTTTCCATCAACATCTCGAAACCTCATAGGATTCATCATGTGACAAGGAAATTTTAGTTTACAAGAGTTGATATATATAATTTTGAGGCAAATAAGATTTAGCTAGAAATTTAATAGAGATTTAGATTGATAGAGGTAGATGGTTGCATGAACCTTGATTTTATTTGCAAATATGGGGCTAGGAGGATCCACTTGCATTGGTCACCTAGTACAAGTGCAATGCAAAAATTAACTATCTTCACTAGGATCATCATTTGCATCACCATGGATCCCTAACTCAATATGTAATAGGTAGTCTAAGAATAGACATGCACATGCATACAAGTACATATGAATTTAGGCAAAATGCATACAAGCAACAAAAAAAATTAGGTAGCCAATGTAGACTCAAATATAATACCATTTAAGATACATTATGTTTATTGGTTCCTTAAGTTTTTTCTATCAAGTATGAAAAGGTATTAAGCTCCTAAACTGAACTTGGTGGTTATGATAAATGGATCTAGTTAATTAAGCTCAAAATTACCTTTAATATTGGCTTTGAAAATGATGTTCTTTTGATTCTCCTTGGGAATAATATCACTAACCTCAAAGGATATAGATCATACCTTTTTGTTATAGGTATGCTTAAGTCTATTCTAGTAGGCCCACATGTTCTCTAAGATATGGATCTACTTTTTATCAAGTAGTTCCAAGAGGATGAATTAAATAAGACAATATTCATCTCTGATAGAGGATTCCTACAACAAAATATGCAAAGCACCTCTAGCTCAAAAGGAAATATAGTTTCAATTCCATAAACCAAAGCATAGGGCCCTGCACCAATAGTAAGGCATTCATGATTTGTGCTAGATCTTTTATTTAGCACAAATTTTCTAGAAATCCTCATTCTTTAAAGGGTGTTCCATTATTGGAGATTAGCACAGAAGAGATAAAAAATGGCAAATGATTTAGTTAAATATTAACTTGGATACTTGAAATCTACTAAATGAGACTAAAGGTATGGCTTTGATCCACTTAGTGAAGTACTCAGTAGTTGTGATGATAAACACATGTGCATAAAATAATACGAAGTTGATCTTCCCAATGATGTCTAAACCCTAGATGGAAAAAATCCAAGGATAGGTTGATGTTTGGAGAGCTTTGGATGGAACATAGATAAGGTTATCACACTTCTGACACTTATCATACCTTTTAACATAATAGAAATGGTTTATTTACATGGTGGACCAATAATAACCCCTTGTAGTAGTTTCTTAGCAATGACAACTCTACTAAAGTGACCACTACATGATCTATCATGGGCCTCTTTAATAACTACTTAGGATTTGGATGGGGTAAAGAACCTAAGGATAACACCATTAGAGGAAATACAATATAATATATATCCAATTATGACATACCAACAAATGTGTTGCTTAAAGTTTCTTGCACTCATTGGATTTCAAACCATCAAGCAACATGCTATCCCTAAGGAAGGTAAAGATATCCTTTTACCAAGGATTAAGAGAAGAGAAAGCTTCTATATAGAAGACTCCTAGGGGAAGTGGGCTAGACTCCAAGGTTGAAGACTCCCTTATTTGTTGAATTATGATCATAGCTTATTTGTCATCCAAATCTAAGGAGATAATAGATGCAGTTGTGTCCATAATAAAACCTAAGCTTAAATAATAGATGGATAATTTTCTACAAATAGGTGACCCAAGATGATTCTTACCCCTAGTACTTGGTACATCAAATGTCATCAAAGTATAGGGTCTAAGAATAAGGTTGATTGGATTATCATATAAATATTGACTCATCTAGGAAGTCTAAAAGTAAAGGATGGATGCCTTATAAGGTGTAATTTCTAATTGCTTAGGACTAGTCTAACATTTCATAAAATTTTGACAAACAAATTCAAAATCAAATTTGCTAAGGGTGATGACCCAATTAGCAATTCATTTGTAGAGGTGAGGATTCAACACAAGATATCACAAGGGATTGACCCTTACGATAACAAAGGTCTTATGGATAAGAATGTAGTGTCTAATATTTTGAGAAGCAAACAATACGGTAAGACAAATCTTCTCTAAAGAGGTGTATTATTCTTAGAGAAGTTCATCATCCCAAATACGTACTTCTAAGACTTTAAGCATACATTTTACTCCCTTAATTTCTCAAATATGTGTCTTATATCTTGAATATGATCCTCCCAATGTAAGGATAAACCAATAATATCATCAACATAGTATTCCATGATATCATACATCATGTCATAAAAGATATATGTCATGGCTCGCTAGTAGTTAGATCTTACATATTTCAAGCCAAAAGGCATGAATTGATAGAAGGTGGTTTCCCACAAGGCGTTAAAATATATTTTATATTGATCCTCAAGAGAGATTTTGTTCTTATTATAGTCTAAGAATCCATCCATTAGAGATAAAATTTCACATCCTACAATAAAATTGATGATCATATCAATGTTGTTCAAGGAAAAGTTATCTTTAGGACATGATTTCTTGATGTATTTAAAGTCTATATAGATTCTAATGTACCATTATTTTTGGATAACATACCTTTATTTTTGTACATGGGTACGAGATTAGATATCTAGTCAAAATAGTTGATAGTTTTGATAAATCCAACATCAAGGAGTTTTTGAAGCTTCTCCTTTACTAGCAAAATGACTTTTCAATGCATTTTTTATAACTTTTGCTTTACGACCTTTCTAACAGGATTAAAAAATAGATGGTATATAACTATGGGAAGATCAAGGCCTAGCATGTTAGTGTAGGACCAAGAAAATATATTGCTAAACTTCATTAAAAGCGTAGTATATTTCTCATGCTCATTTGAGGTCAAGACTTCACCTAACTTGAGGATATTTGAATTATCAAGAATTATAATGTTAATATTGATAATTTTTTCAACTAGAATATGAGACTTGTATTTCAATTGAAGGAGAATGGACAAAACTCCTAGGATCTCAAGATCTATAGTAATAAGAGATAGTTGATTGTAATTAGTTGGTTGTGAAAGAGACATTCACAATTTAGGAAAAATATTTACCAAAATAGAAGTCATTTTGAGCTAGATAATCCAAGGAACATCTTGATAATGACCATGTAGGATATCCTCCATCTCATAGTCATATTCATTGATATTCAACTCAAGGTAGGATAAATTTATAAAACTCACACTAGTAAAGTGTATGAATTGAAAGGAACTATGATTTATGAAGAGTGATGATTCATCGTCATGTTCCTCATCCCAATCCAATATATTTAAGGAAACATTATCATCTTGGAACTTCCTAAAGGGAAGGTTTAATTTACCTTCATTATCATACAAAGAGTACCAAGGTTGGATATGGTTGGAGATTTATCTTATACCACAACATCCTAGCTATAATTTAACCTCTAAGGGCTCTTTAATGCCCTACTCATGAAGGCCTAGTAATTTTACTTGATATATCATGTTAGAAAGAATCTATTTCAGGTTGAGATATGAGTTTGAAAAGTAGCAAGAATCATACTATCATTCATCGAGGAGAGGGTTACTACCTCAAATTTACCATATTTTATCCTTAATGAAATGAAAGACTAAGATTCAATGAGATGCGAGGAGTTTGGCTAGGTCCAAAAAAGTTTGATATTATTTTTTATTAATGTTAAGGTTCATTAAAACAGAGTTTTAAGCTTTAGATTTATTATTAGGTTGACCATTTAAGGTTAAAGACCTTAATGCATCATTGATTTGAGAAGAAGTTGATGAATATGGATTAAGAGAAGCACAAAGACTAACCTTAGGGTTCTTGACCTCAACCACCTGATAATAGGTAAATAAATCAAGCTTAGCTAGAATGCAAATAATATTTCCTTTATATTCATATTTTAGACACTAATGGAGAGTTGAAGGGATAACCCACATCACATGGATCTAAGGCCCTCAAGAATAATGTTATAGGTTAGGTCAAAAAACATGATAAAAAAGACAGTGTTGAGCATGAAAGGCCCGACTTTGAGGAGTAAGACTATAGTGGCACTACCCTTGCACTCCCCATTATCAAACACCCTAATTACAATATTGGATTTCTTCAAATCCTATTTGGTTAAACCAAAATTGCTAATGAATTTTAGGTTGTAAATTTTTGATATTAGAGCCATTATCAAGAAGGATTCTTTTGATGAGGGTGTTGCCAATATGATTCATATATATACAAAGAGAGCTCTTTGATCATGAAGGGTGGTGGAATATCATCCTCATAGAATGATATAGTTGCATGATTGACCCCAATGTATCTCACCATAGAAGTGAGGTCATTAGAACTTAGATATTGAGGAATAACTTATTCACTCAAAAGGTTTGAGCAAGATATTTCTATGCACTAGAAAGGTCATAAGAAGCTCAAAAAGTGAGTTTTTTGTTAGGGCATTTTCAAGTCATAGATATAAATTGAAAGTATCCTTATCTTTGTTTAAATGGATTATTAATGGCAGTCCTTTGAAGGAAGAAACTATTTTTGCACAAAGGACCAAAGGAGGTCTAAAAGGTTGATCAAATGAAAGAATTTTGTGTTGCTACCTTTTTAAAATACAAATAGATAAAAAAACAATTAGAAGAATGGACCTTTTCTAGCACCCTTTGATTTAGAGCTGAAATGTTCCTATAGTGGATGTTGTTTATTGTCTTTCAATTTTGATTATGATTTTGCAATAGATCTTGAAATATTCCAAGATCTTGATTGGAAGAATATTGGGAGTTAGAGTTGGTGAAGATGATTTAACCTTTTTCAATAAGGTATTGGATGATGTCCCTAAGGCTTAGGCAATTATTGGTCATATGATTGTTAGTGCGATGAAAGGCACAATGCTTATTGGAGAGAAACCAATGAGCTTTTTCTTTCTAGGTTCTAAAATCTTCACAAGTGGAAGGTCTACTATTTTAGCTTTAAAGAGCTAGTTTAGGGTGGTTAAAGGAGGTAGGTCTAGTTGGAAGTACTTCCTTCTAAGTTTCAATTGTTAAGGGTTTCTTAAGACAATATTTTGAAGGTTTGTTGGAACATTAATATTGTTGGTTTATCATGAGTCTATGACTCCATCATCTACAATATGAATGTTTTTATACTACCCCTTTGGGTGGGAGGAGGACTTATCTTTCTCTTTATGGGATTTGGATTTTAGTTATCCTCTTTTGAGGAGGACAATATCTACTCTCTTAGACATGTCAATCACATATTCAAAAATAAATACATCGGTTGTCTCCAAATAAAAGGCCAATTTCTTATTAAGGTTACCAGTGAAGATGTTTAGAAGGTCTCTTAATAGTAGAATGTATTGAAGTTTCTCCACAAATGCTTACCATATTGTCAAGAAGTTTGCAAAAGTTTCATCTTTATATTTCTTATCATTAAATAGGTCACTATGACATTATCATTGATGTAGATAGAGAATTTCTTAATGAATATCTCAGCAATGTCCCTAAAGCTTTTAAGAGAATGCCAACGTATTTTGTAATACCATTCCTAGGTAGGGCCACTAAGGCTCTTGGAAAATATATTCAATAGCAATATTTCATCATAAGAAATATTTATATAGGCAATAATAAAAATCCTAAGGTGGTTATTGCGATCTTCCTTTCCTTTATACATTAGAAACTTAAAATTTTAAATTTGGGAGGAAATGAGGAACTAGCTACAAAGGGATTTAAGGGCTAGTTACACAAGTCCTTGTAGGAGCACTTGTGGTTGGAATAATATCCTTGAATCAAGGCCATTTGTTTTCATCAACTATAATTAAGAATTTAAAATTTGAATCTTAGATAAAATAGGACTTGATTGCACATAAGGCATGTGCGGTGAGACAAGGGATCTTGATAATTGATGTAAGGATGGATTGATGCATCGAGGCATATTATGTTGAGATTGGTATTGTATGGCTTATCTCCAAGCTATTCAAAATAAAATTATTAGAAGATGAAGGATGAGAGATTGCAAGAGTAGGGTTTTGAGTGAAACCCATACTTGCACATATGGGAATAGAAGGAAGATCGTTGACAAGAGGATTAGAGATTGGTATACTAGAGGGTACATCTAGATTGGTAATGTAACTCAAACCCACTTGTTGAGACATAAGGCAACTTACATTAACCTATAGTAGCTCATCATGAGAAGGTAAGGATAAAAAATATCTTGAGGATGATTGAAGATTTTATATCTAAACATCCATAATAATGGTGATAAAAAGAGTAGAATCAACAAGACTATATGTTGATGTATTAAGTCTTGTGTTTAAGGGTCAAAAGGATGGACCTACTTGATTAAAATACAAGGGGTTAGAACTAGGTTTTTGGGGATGGTTTAAGAGTGAACCCCCTATAAAAAATACCTAGGTTGTCATTACTATCCTTAAGAATGGATGACATGATATCCTTATGTATCTGTAGGAAGTAATCCATGTAATCAAAGGATTTGAAAAATACTTTTTCTTGAAAAACATGATTGGATGTTATAAAACTTGAAGGTGAAGCACCCTCATCTTCTTCTTCAAAGTTAGGGTTCTTGAAGGTGGTTTTATCCTTGGGATCTTCCACCAAAGGGTTGGGGTTAATGGCTAATTTATGGGCTACCCTACGAGTTAGGTAGAGCCTCTCAACCATGGGTTGGAAGGGAAGGGAGTTCAATCAATTAAGTATTAAAGTTTATAGAGTTGATTAAATAAGAAAGGAAAGATATTTTATAAACCTTATATCTCCTTTCCTCAATATACCTAATTTAACCAATAGACCTTAGTGGCCTCCCTATATACCTAAACATCTATATACTTATTGGTACTTGAGAGATAACCGATACATAGGACAACAATATGTGGAAGTTTGGCCCTCTAGGTACATGGCTCAAGATGGTAAATGAGGGGTAATAATGTTCCTTATTATGATTCCCACTATGATATATTTCTCACTAAGTGTAAGTACACATGAGACCCTATGTGAATGGTTGTTGTCTTAAGCTCATAATATACACAATATAGTTTAATGGTTTGTATGACAATTATTTTAAGGGTTTGAAAACCCTTAATAGAAGTAGCACTTGGTTAGGTTCTTGTTATCTTGATTAATGTGTTCTAACTTCACAAACAAGACTTAGATAATTTTTATTAAAGTAGATAGATTTTAGTCTTAATTAAGGTTTATAGCTAAGATAAAAGGGATCTTAGAAACTACAGTGGTGTTCATGTCAAGCCACCAAAATGTAATAAGTAAGAGATTGTCAAAGGGTATCCAATGTGTCTCTTCCTCTTTTATCACTTTGAGAGGATTAGGGGATGTTATGAGCTAATTCTAATTTGATGGATTAATTAGAGAACAACTATTTTTCTAGAAGAAAACTATATTTATTTTAAGATCCCATTTTTGTGAAACCTAACCTTATTCACTATATAAATAGAATACACAAATGTAGTACTCAAAACCAATAGCTAAAATATTTTTTTTTCAATAATAAAAAATAATATTTTATTCAAGAGCAAGGATGCAAGAAGGAATGCAACAAATAAGATATAGCCTAAAATGTAAGCTACATGCACTTTCAATTTTTAATACCTAATTTTAAAATATAAAGATATATCCCATTTGTTATTAAAGTTAAACTAGGTTTATTATTTCCTCTTTATTAATTTTAATGAAAAATAGAAAATAAAACATAAGCTATACAAACAACAAACAAATTCCACACATAAGTGTTGAAAATGATAGAGTAGAGAGCAAAAAACTTATTTTTACCACAAAGGCAGAAGCACTTGTCTGTCTATAAAAGCACCATCGGTGCTACTGCCTATTGTTGGTGCTATTGATTATTTCTAGTGCCATTGTTTAGATCTATAAAATAGACAAAAAATAATAGAGGTGGTGTAGAGGGGTTTATCATATTTGGTATAGGATAGTTGGCTTCCTTATTACAATGATCAAGCCCTTGTTTAAAAAGATAAAATTTGATAAAATGATAGTGTTGAAAACAAATGTAGATTGGTGGAAGCACCATAGTTGCAATAGCGTTGCTAGTGCTATCACTACTTGCATTTTTACTCTATGTAAAATAGAGATAAAAAGTGACACCAACCTACATTTTGGTGGTGCTATTGTCTCTAAAAATAGGACAAAGATATAAAATGCAAGATAACTTAAGATAGTGATGTAGGATCCTTGCATTATTTGGTACTTGCTAGAGTACCATTATGAGTACAAGTTTACATTAGGAGTTTATCTTAGATTAGTATTTAAGTATTTATTTAAAGCAATGTAATAAATGCACAAGTATTATTAGAATGTGCAATGATGTAAATGTGCATGTAGTCCACATGTACATGAGTCTTAAAAATAGAATAGTGAGATGTCATAGGAATATGGAAGTCCAAGAGTCATGTCTCACTATAAATAACCCTTCTTAGAGTATAATATTAAGAGGTTTTAGAGTGCATAGGATAAAGTAGTAGTAGATACAATGTAGATCATTTTTACAATATGGAGTGTTAGTGATCTCCATTGCATAGCATTGTATACTTTCGTGAGCTTTCATTAATGGTTATTTCTTGAGTATTTTAAGAAGTTTCTTATCATATTTTCATGCTTATTAGTTAACCATTATCATAGTTATATCATTGCATGCTTATTTCATTACTTGTGGTTGCATTTCTTTTAATTTTATAGCTTCAAAAGCTAACAATGGTATCAGAGCACATGATATATCAATAAAAAATAGAGGAGAGTCATAAGAGAGATTGAGAGGAGATTGCATATCTCATTCTCAAAATTTCTAAAATTGTGTTTGACTAGAGTTTTTCACAGAGTTGTAAAAAAACTTGTGAAGACTAGAACTTAGCATTGATTCCACTAGATTGACAAATCAACTAGTGAATATTTGTTATCTCTAGATTTATAGTTTCTAATACTTTTTTGTAGAAAAAGGAGATTCAAAGAAAGTTGGAAAGCTTCTTACAAGAGCTAGGAAGAATATCTTCTTTGGAATCAATCCAGTACCTAAAGCAATAAGTTGGAGTTTGAAGATTTGGAGGCCTAAGAAAAAAGGTCCCATTGTAATATTTGCAGATTGAAGACTCTAAGTTGGAGATTGAGAAGAGATCTAGAGGCCAAGTAAGCCACATTGAAGAGTGCATATCAAGTAGGAGGTCCTAGTAAGAAGACCCCATTAAAGAAAGAAGAGACTCAAGAGAAGAGTCTTGATTAATATTGGAGATTGGAGATCTCCATTGAAGATTAAAGACTTCACCTTGAAGAAGTTGAAGAGACCCATAGGAGGTCCCATTGAAGAAATTCCATATTTGGAAGATTGAATATAGAGAAGGACTAGCAAAAGTCCTATTACAGATTTTAGTAGCAACAGATTTAGGAGATCCAAAAAGGAGATCTCATTGCAAAAATTCCATAGTTGAATATTGAAAAGATCAAGAAAGGTCTCATTGAAGTTTTAAAAAGAAGAGAAGCTACAACATTGAAGGCCCAAGGAGAAGGCCTCAAGCTACTTGAAAGGAGATAGAAGGAGAAGGTTAGAAAATCTTCATTGCAAATTTCAGAAAAGACCATTGGAGAAGAGTTTAGGATAACTCATTAGAAGGAGAAGGTTAGAAAAGCATCATTGCCAAATTTTGAAGGAGATTAATGAATACCTCAAGACTTTTATATTCTTGAGAAGAAGGCCTAGATTAATGTCAAATTTTGTCAAGGATATTTAAGAGAAATGAGCTAGAAGAAACCACCAAACCTGAGAGGTTTGAAGATTTCCTTTGGAGGATTTTAAGGCTTATTTGAAGAAGGAGGTTTGCTGATTTTACAGCAGAAAGTTAAAGGTTTCTTGAAGGAAAATATCAATTGTGAGGAGGAGTTTCCTACCAAATTTATGAAATTCAAGGATAGCATTTATGAGGATAAATTGATTGCTTAGAAATCTAAAAAATTTAGATTTGAGGACAACAAGAAAGAAACAATATGGGTAGCATTAATAGTTGCTAAGTTTCATATTTTTAAGGTGTATCCTGAAGGAGAGTTGAAAACACCAACTACATTTTTGGGTAGCAAGTTAGAGGAGTTTCAAAGCTGAAAATGGGTGAGTTAGAGAGCTATTTTAGATAGCTAAGAAGAGCTGCAATTTCATCTAGTACAAGGCAACATTTAGGTAATTAAAATAATCAAGAACATTATCGTCAAACTGAGTTTAAAAGGTATGCAACTTAGGTGCAAAAGGTTCATTATTTGAACTATAATATTTGGTTCATTATTAATTTTATCAAGAACCAATTTCAAGGTTTAAAAGTTGCATGAAAAGATTTTAAATTTATGGTATTTAATAGTGTAAAAGTTAATTTCTACAAGGATCAAACTTACACATAAAAATAGAACTTAGATATATTTCAAGAGAAAGAAAATATCAACTTTATATTGTCTATTCAAAGCAAAAGATATTATTCTAGAGCATAGATTAGATATACTATAGTACATAGTATAATAATTTAATAGGCATACTACTTGCATAATTAAAAGCTTGGAATACTCAGTGAAAAATTCTAAGTTTATATCTACTAAGTCCTGAGAAGACTTAGCTATAATGGTGCTATAAGAGAAGGTGTAGAATTAGTGCATTCTAAGTTATTCAAAGCATCTCATTAGATCCATAAAATATAGCTCTAAGGTTAGTATCTCCATAATGAAAAGGAGATATTTTGGATACCATCTACCTACACATTTTCAAGCAAAACAAATACTGCTTAAGAGAAGAAGTTATTAAAAGAAAGGTGAAAGCAAAAGATTGGTTTTAGACTTCTCAAGTTACGTATTCATCCAAGAACTATTGAGAAAAAGGTAGGATAACTCAATAGTAACACTAAAGACATAAAAGTAAGGGATGTCCAGCATTCAAAAGCCTCTAGTGAAGGTAAAGTAAGGTATGTCTAGAATCATTTAGTGAAGGCGAGGTAAGGTACGTCTAGAAGCCTTTGGTGAAGGTAAGACAAAGAGGTACAACAATGTCTACCTCAACCGATTTACTCAAAAAGGTGTATCTTCCAATAGAGAGAGCATCATTGGGAATGGTTTCTATTATGCCCATGTAACAATATTGATGCATTGGAGAAAGCCTCGTTGGTACTAAGACTTAGTCTCCATTTTTACCATATAATAGCATTGATTCGCACCATGGCAAGCATCCTCATTTGGCTCTTATATACAATGTGGAAGAACTTTACAAGGTGTAAGGTAAATATAACAAGCTTACACCATTGAATAGAAGAGGAGATACATCAGATTACAATGAGGAGTTATTCATTGGTTGAATACACCCTACAATTCATAACACATACTTGGTTGGAACCTGAAAGAAGCATTGGAGAACAAAGAATATTTTTACCATCATAATCCCATTTAGAAGCTGGAAGGATTTCCATCATATCTCTTCCATTGAATAAGGAGAAAATATTGTCAAAGAATTAGAATAACTTCAATAAATACAGTGAAGTGAGCTTTTAATAGTTGGAATAAGATGTTGAATAATTGGAATAAGATTAGGGTGCAGTAGTTGAAGAACATCCACCACATGGAGAAGGCACTTCATGCAAGTAAAAGGAGAAGATACCACATGTTTGAAGAAGCCTCAAGCCTACAATAATTAATAGCAAAGATGTTATATTGAGTGTAAATTATCATTCATACACTCAAGCATATAACACTCTCAAGGAATTTTTGGTTAAGGAGACTACATCCAAGATATTGAAGGAAAAAAGTAAGATTCTTAGTGTTGCTTGTCATAGGTGTTGAAGGAGAAATATGTTGCAGAAACGTTGTCAAGGAGGTTGAAGATCCTAAGTGCCACTTGGCACTATCCACTTTGCATATCAATTAGAATCAAGAGAAGAAGCACGTAAAATAAGTGCATATATAGAACATTAATTGGAGATAACATCAAAAAGCGAGATTAAGGCAACACATAAAGAAGCAAGACAACACATAGATCAAAAAAGAAGAGCGCAGGTAGCACATAGGATGAAAAGAAGAAGAGCACATAAACTTTTTATGTAGAGAAGAAAGGAGTCAAAGATCAAGGTGTGTTTATAAGGAGTCAACCACCATTAATGCATAGGAAACCACATTGATTGCAGTGACATTGCACATCAGAGTTGGCACTTGGAAGGCAGAATATAGTGACATTACTCATAATAGTTGGCGCTTGGAAGGTAAGACTTATCCTCATAATCGTTGCATAGCTCAAAGAAAAAATTACGACATATATTGAAGTTAAAATTAATTAATTTTTTGTGCTCTAAGGTTATTCAAATAGTAGGATTAATAAGGTGTTGAAAGATAACCATGAATAGCATATTGAATACCTTAAGAAAGGAGTAGAAAATAGAAGCATTCAAACATTGCTTCAAATATTTGCAAATCATAAAACAAGGAGACATAAGGTTACTTACAAATTGAATTGAAGTTTAATTTGCAAATACATGGTCTTTCTAAATTTCTAACTAGGGAGATATAAGGAATTCTATACCAAATTGAAATCATATAAATTTAAAAAACTACATTATACCAAGGTCGAAGGAAGTCAAACTCTAGAATTACCTAAAAGTAGGAAGATTAATTTTATGTCTCATATAAAGTGAAGGGGCATAGAAAATCCAGCTTGAATATCTTAAATATATTGAGAATCTTATTCATTGAAATTACGTCTTTAAGCTTTCTACAACGAGGAATAAAATAGTTATTTTTAAAGTGATAGGAGTTGAACATTATTTTAAACTTGTCATCACATTACTAGGGAGACAAAAGGGATTCAACTCAATCTAAGAAAGCTAAAGTCTACTATCAAAACTATATTCAAATACTTGGGAGAGATAAGGCATTCTACACAACTTGAAAAATCAGAAAAGATTTTTCAAGATTGATCCCTCAAATTGAAAGATAGTAGTTAATCATATTACCAACCACTAGGGAGCCTGATAAGGTTGACAACTTCAAAGGTTTACAAATACAAAACTTGCATCAAAATTATTCTCAATACTTAGGAGTTAAAAGGTATCTAAAGAGTAACTAATTTCTTATCATAACCATTGATTGAACATTAAGATTCTCAACGCACTAAGGAGCTATATGGAATTCCACTCCAAAGAGTTATTTAGAAGAAACATGGATGAAATAGTAAGGAATGCATTCAATAATGAGGAAATATTTCATGAGTTGGAATTTTATTCTCAAAACTTAATTGATACTTTTGAAGGATACAAATACTTATCCACTAGCAAAAAGGAAAGATTTCCAATGTTTCTCAAGGAAGCAAAGGAAGGAAATTTTACAACACTAATTGGTTATCTTCATGAAGTACTCTTTAGAGCTTGGTGGAATACTCAAAATATAGTTATATTTACTTCAGAAGAATGTTTGATGATATATCTATCATTGATTTTTTTAATTCTTTCAAAATAAGAAGCAAAACAACAATCCTAGTCAATATTATTGTGATGATATACTAACTCATCATGAAAAAAATATATCACTAACAAAATTGTAGAAACGAAGAAGAAGGAAAAGGAAACATAACAGAAAAGAAAATATGAATATGGAAGAAAGCTCTATCAAGTTGAATCCTGATCAAAGTAAGCTAAAAAAACAAGATGAAGAAACTCATCCAGATACAGACAATGGATACAATGAAGAAAGCGGGAAAGAATAACTCAAATTTCAAAATCAAGAAGAAGACCATATTGAAGACTAAAGTCTTAAACACCCAAGTAATATAATAAAGGAGGGTGTTGGAGTATATTACATTATTTGGTACTTACTAAAGTACCATCATGGGTACACGTTTACATTAGGAGTTTATCTTAGATTAGGATTTAAGTATTTATTTAAAGCAATGTAATAATGCACAAGTATTATTAGAATGTACAATGATATAAATGTGCATTTAGTCCACATATACATGAGTACTAAGAATAGAATATGAGGTGTCATAGGATATGGAAGGCCAAGAGTCATGTCTCGCTATAAATAGATATTTTTAGAGTAGAAGAGTAAGAGTATTTTGAAGTGCATACGATAGAGTAGTAGTAGATACAATGTAGAGCATTTTTGCAATATCGAGTGTTAGTGATCTTCATTGCATAGCATTGTATATTTTCATGAGCTTTCATTAATGGCTATTTCTTGAGTATTTTCAAAAGTTTCTTATCATATTTGTATGCGTATTAGTTAGCCATTATCATAGTTATATCATTGCATGCTTATTTCATTAC
This sequence comes from Wollemia nobilis, assembly GCA_028583015.1. Classification (NCBI taxonomy): domain Eukaryota; kingdom Viridiplantae; phylum Streptophyta; class Pinopsida; order Araucariales; family Araucariaceae; genus Wollemia; species Wollemia nobilis. The sequence goes on from JAQPPZ010004290.1 coordinate 89,352, forward strand.
TTGTGGTTGCATTTCTTTAAATTTTATAGCTTCAAAAGCTAACAATTTGATGTTACTTTGCACAGATAGAAAGCTTACATAAGCTAATTTGTCTTAACCAATACAAAGTAGTATCAAACCAAATAATATATCTAATTGATGTTTTGAAATTTTTGAAATCCATCCACTATGATAAGTTATGTTTTACACCTATGAATCGTAAAGTTTAGAGAACTTGCAAAATTCACATGTAAAATGAGAAGAAAATTTGTTTTTATTTTAATAATGTTATGTTAGATATGAAGTATATATTTGAAACTTAATATTATGAACTTTAAAACTTTTCTCAAGATGGGATTTCATCATTGCTTGATATTAAAGTCTAATTATTCTACTTTACTAAGTAGACACATCTATAATAGGTAATAAATCCTTTGCACAATCTAGAAGTGGAACTACAATCCTAAGACAAATCATAATATTTACTATATTAAATCTATCAGCTACTTTTTGGAACTGCACTAAAGGAATTGATAAATAACTTTCAATCTCATCCTTCACTTGAAATTAATGTTTCCTTTCTAAAATGTGGGATCATATAGTTAATTTCCAATGTATCGTATTGTCATAAGTTTCTCTTTTTGTTGAACATCATTTGCATACAATAGAATGTGTGTCATCTTAGACTTCCAAAGTCATTTAAGGTATCTTATTTTTTTGCTTGCATATGTGCTAGATGATTATAGTGAAGGCTATGTGAATTTCATAATACGATAAGTTTTCTTTTAAAAAATTCAAAGACATGAACTGAAATAGATTTTACTTATTACAACAGATGAAGATACAATAAATTATTGAAAATATTCAATAACTATATTGTCCTCCATTTCTTGCCATGTCATCGTGGAAATCAGCTATTGATAAGAATGTTGTTCTTGAGACATAACAACGAATCATGGTTTACCAAAATGTAAACAATATTCTTGAAATAAAATGTCATGAAAAAATTCAAGATAATCACCAATTGAGGAGCATTTAAGAGATAAATTGTGTGCTCAAAGCCATCTTTCCTACAAATTTGTTTTTCTAAAATTTTAATAATAAAATTAATCAAAGTTAATACAAAAATAAACAACAATAATTTCCAAACTTCATTTACATCAAACTCTTATGAATAATATATTTTGTACCAAAGTAATTAGATCCAAATTCTAAACCTCTTATAAATAATACTTTTACCCTAATAATTAGATCCAAATCCTAAACCTCTTGATTTGATAGTTGATAATCCTCCAAACTGCAAAATTACCTGGTTATAAAAAGTTATTTCACATATAAACCAAAAAAACCGTTAAATCATACATGTAAATATTCTTTATCAAAATTCCATGCTCCAAAAATCATATTAATTCAAACCCATATGTCAAGAACTAACGACCAAATATAAATCTATATTTTCTTCTCGTGGGAAAAGTGGTTACTTTTAAGTCAACATAACTAACACTTTCTCAATAATTTGAAATACTAGACAATCCCCGTGAAATCCACCCTTGAAAAAAATCAGAAGGCTCTATACATTATCAAACTAAAATACCCAGGCAACAAATTACAATTTGGCTTCTTAAACTAGCAATATGAAACTGATATGCATGTCAAGAGAGGCTCAATAAGAATTACCTTGAGTACTACAGCAGTTCACCTCCCTTTTGAACTGGTCTTTGGGAACACCTTCTTTGTAATGTTGTGCGTCTTCTGTAAGCAAAAATCCTGCTTTGCAGAAAGTCCTTGTGAATGCTTTGTGCTAAGGCACGAAGCTGCCTCAAGATTGATTTTTCCTGATTATTTTCCTTTGCACCAATCTGTCCCAAATCTCCATTGATCACCCAGTTAATAATCAGGGCACATCATGTGCAGAACTTTATGCCTAGTTTTTATGCCCCGAGAACAGCTGGTCTGTAGAAAAGATCAACCACACGTAATCCTAGCTGGAGTCTGAGGAAGAGAGGCTTCTTCCTGTCCATTCTGATCCATATACTCCTGGGCAGGGTACATGAAGACGTCTTGGATTGGACAAGGCTAAGGACAAGATTGTCATGTCATCTGGCTCTTGATTGTTCCGTTTCCCTTTCTCTGTGATGATGGGTGGAGAAGGGGGCCCAATACTCAAGATGACATATTCAAGAGATTTGTTGAGATCACTGACAGCTTTTCTGCTGAGATTGATACCTTTGGGAAGAGGAGATAATTCCTCAAGATTCCAGCAATAGTCTAGTCTGAGCTCTCTTAGAGACAACATTCTGTTGAATTGTGGAAGTTTAGTAAAATTTTTGCGGCATGACAGGTCAAGGGCCTTCAGCGCTACCATATGAGAGACTGAGGAGCTTTCACAGATTGTAGCAGTTTGTAACTTTGAGATCAACAAGACTTTCTGGTAGAGATGACAATTCCCCAATACCACAATCATGCAATGTGATTTTTTTTTTAAACAATGTATGAAGTCGAACTATGGAAGTTCTCTGAGACTTGTACTCGGAGAGACATCAAACGGCTCCAAATTTTTCAAATGCGAAATGCTGGACACTTCTTCCAGCTTGCGACAGCCATTGAGATCGAGATAACTAGCACTATCCGGAAGGGCAGGCAATGCATGGACCTCGTCACAGCCCCGTCGTTCGAGGACTCTTAAAGAATGCATGAAGTCCAACGACGGAAGTTTTATGAGGCTTGTGCACCTAGAGAGATCAGGGGCCTCCAATATTTTCAGATGAGAAATGCTGGACAATTCTTGCAGCTTGCGACAGCCATTGAGATAGAGACGACTGAGCGTATCCGGAAGGGCAGGCAATGCCTAAGCTCCTCACAACCTCTTAGTTCAAGGTCTCTTAAAGAATGCAAGAAGTCCAACGATGAAAGTTCTGTGAGACTTGTGAAGAATTTTAAATTTATTTTGCCGAAGTCCGATCGCGGGAGCGAAGAGCGAACTGCGGACGGCGCAAGGCGAAGGAGGGAAATTTGCCGAAGTCCGGGAGCTCGCAGTGCGAAGGGCGTAGGGCGCAGGAGGGAAGGCCCCCAACTCAAGCTGCGCTTGCGCACTCGGAGTGCGCTCCCGGGTATTGCGCAACCGGGTTGCGCTCTAGGGTATTGCGCACTCGGGCTGCGCTTGCGCACTCGGAGTGCGCTCCCGCGAATTGCGCAATTGGGTTGCACTCGAAAAGAGTGCTAAGTCGGAGAGCGTCTGGTCAACACCCGACTGCGCTGGTCAACGGCAGCGAAGTCTGACTTCGCTGCGCAGTCGGGTGGACAGCTCCAGACTTAGCCAAAAATTCTGCCTTGTGAGATCTTTCTGTTGTTCAGAGGCTTGTGCGGCTACGGTGATGGCTTGCTTGGCTGGGAGGAGAGAAACACCGAAACTGAGAGCAAAGTCTCGGATCTGAGCTCTAACTATAGAACCCGAACGAAATCATTCTGAGGCGATTTGTATAGAGAACAACAAACTTTAGCACATAGAAATAACTGCAAACCCTATAGATGCCTTGAACAACAGCAAACTTTATTCATATAAAACGAGGGTTACAGAAGTCCTCAACTGAGGAAATAAAAGCATCTGCAAACTAAGCTACAGGATAAACTAAAAGGAAAAACAAATGTCGAGTCGGCTGCTCGGACATTAAACAGATGAGCCACACTGCTCACTGAAACACTCTCCTCTTCCCTCTGCTCTCTTCTCCACACTTTCCACACTGATGTCTGAAAACCCGAACTGCCTTATATAGCCGCAGGGAGAGGAAGATAGGGTTTGTCCTCTGACAGGTTCTAACAGGACCTCAACTAGGGTTTCTGACGAATCGCCGAACTGGCATTAACTTCTGCGGCGATCGGATCTGTCAGATGTCACATCTGTCAGAGGGTAGATGAGACGTCATGTCAAACTTTTTGCCGGGATCCCCAGCTGTGCGAGCGCAGTCCGGCTTCGCCCAAGTTCGGAGCGCAGTCTGGCGGAGGCGTGAAATCTGGATTAATATTTCTAACACCCTCCTTTAAGCCTGATTTCACGAGTGCTTTGACTCCAAGTTGCTCTCGCAATCTGCTGAAGTCTTCCTCCTTCAAAGGCTTCGTGAAGATATCTCGCTAACCGCTCCTTGGATCTCGCAAAACTGCAGTTGAATTTCTTCGGACTTCACCAACTCTCTGATGAAGTGATAACGAATATCGATGTGCTTCGTCCGGCCATGGAACATGGGATCCTTTGACAGTGCGATGGCCGAATTGTTATCACAAAATATTGTTGTTGCACCTTCCAGAACTCTTCGCGGCCAAACTGCCTGGCATGCGACTATCGTGGCGGCGACATATTCTGCTTCGACTGTGGACAACGCAACGATGGGTTGCTTCTTGGACGCCCATGAGATTGCCCCTGATTCGAGATGGAAAGCATACCCGGAGGTGCTCTTCCGATCGTCGGTACTGCTAGCCCAGTCACTATCTGTGAAGCCGACCAGTTCCAACCGGTCCTGTCTGGCGTAAAATAGGCCATTGTTCTGCGTCCCATTGACATAGCGCAAGATCCTCTTGTCTGCTTGCCAATGCGTGTCCTTCGGAGTCTCCATGAAACGATTGATCAGACTAACTCCGAACATCAGATCTTTCCGAGTTGCAGTCAAATACATCAGACTGCCAACTAGCCTCTTGAACAGGGTTGGATCTACATTCCTCCCTGAATCCAACTTGCTCAGCTTCAAACCTGTGGCTATAGGTGTGATGGCAGGTTTACTGTCCTCCATCTTGAACCGCCTCAGGACATCCTTCGCATATGAAGATGCCATCTGCCGATTGGTCAACTTTAATGCCGAGAAAGTACTTCATCAGCCCTAAGTCCGTCATCTCAAACTCCTTCTTCATGGCTGTTCTGAACTGATCGAACAGGACATTGTTGTTGCCAGTATAAATCAAATTGTCCACATATAGGCAGACGATAATGAGCTCACCTGCTTCATTTGTCTTCATGTACAGGGTGTGCTCATATGGGCATTTGACAAACCCATTTTCTTGAAAATAACTGTCAATCCTGCTATACCAAGCTCGGGGCGCCTGCTTCAACCGTACAGGGCCTTTTTCAGCTTCAGGACTTTGCCCTCCTGGCCTTCAATTTCGTAACCTGGTGGCTGGTCTATGTAGACCTCTTCCTCTAACACTCCGTTGAGGAAGGCTGACTTGACATCCATCTAGTACATCTTCCAACCCTGTTGGGCTGCTAATGCCAGGATCATCCTGACTATGTCAAGTCGGGCTATAGGCGCATATACCTCATGGTAATCGATGCCTGACTTTTTCTTGTAACCCTTCGCCACCAGTCTAGCTTTATGCTTATCAACGTCTCCTTGGGCATTGAACTTTGTCTTATACACCCACTTGACCCCAATGGTCTTCTTCCCTACTGGAAGATCTGTCAGTTGCCATGTATCATTCTTTTCAATGGCTTTAATCTCCTTGTCCATTGCCTCGCACCCACTTCGATCTCGACTTGCGTCTTCGAACTCTACTGGATCAACTTCAGTAAAGAATGCAAAGTCAGAGTACTCTTCATCTATGTGGGTTTGGGTTGCCTCGTAGATTTCTTGCAAGCTCCTTGTCTTCGCTGGCGTCGCCAAGTTCTAGATTCTACTTGCACATGGAGGTGACCGAGATGGAGTGGTTGTGCTACTGGTTGGCACCGTTGTTGCTGTTGGAAGTTGCGGTGGTCGCACACTTCCTTCTTCCAAGTCAACAGACCGTACTATCGCTAGCTTTGATCGCCGGTCTCCGAATTCCCGTTCCAGGCTTCATCTTCAAGAAATTTCACATCACGGCTGATGATGAGCTTTTTCGTCACAGGGTTGTACAACCTATATGCCTTCGCCTGCTCACTGTACCCTGTGAAAATGCACTTCTCAGCTCTATCATCCAACTTCTACTACTTCTCTTCTAGAACATGTGCATATGCAATGCACCCGAACACACGCAAGTGAGCCACACTTGGCTTCACACTGCTCCAGGCCACCTGAGGGATTTTGTCCTTCACACTTTTGGTGGGACATCTGTTCAGCAGGTAGACTACACATGTTACAACCTCTGCCCAAAATTCGTGCGGCAATCCCTTCGCCTTCATCATGCTTCGTGCCATCTCCATGATGGTCCGGTTCTTCCTCTCAGCTACGCCGTTCTGCTGTGTATCTGGCAGTGAACTACCTTCGAATTTCGTGTTGCTTGTAGTAGTTATGGAATTCATTGGAGATGTATTCACCTCCGCCATCCGTCCTGAGAGTCTTGATCTGATATCCGCTTTGTTTCTCCACCAGAGCCTTGAACTCCTTAAATCTGGCAAATGCTTCTGACTTCAGCATGATGGCATAGATCCAAGTCTTCCGGCTAAAGTCATCAATGAAGGTTAAGAAGTATTTGTTGTCGGAAAATGTGCTGGTCTGCATCGGACCGCAAATGTCTGAGTGCACCAGCTCCAATGGCTGTGATGCTCTCCAAGACTGACCGGAAGGGAATGAATCCCTGTGTTGTTTGTCGACTAAGCAGCCCTCACAAACTTGATTTTGCTGCTCTATTAGGGGTAAACCCTTCACCATTTGCATCTTATGCAGTTGATTTAGGCCACTGAAATTCGAGTGACCAAATCCGAGATGCCACAGCCAGGTAGCATCTTTCACAACTGCACTCAGAGACATCAATGATTCATTCTGAATCTGCAGCGGAAACATTTTGTTCTTCGTCATGGACACTTTAGCAATCTGCCCACGCGACTTGTCTCTGATGGTGCAAGCTTCGTATTTGAACTGGACCGTATGTCCCTTCTACATGAGCTGTCCAACGCTCAGCAGGTTGTGCTTCAGGCCAGGCACATAGTAGACGTCACAGATCTGCTTCCGTTCGCCGTGCTTGGTGCGGATGAGGATTTTTCCTTTCCTCATTACGGGAACCTTGTTGTTCACCTCAGACTGGACTGTTTCATCTAGTTGGGAGAACATCTCCTTATTCCCCGTCATGTGGTTGCTGCACCCATTGTCTAAATACCAGACATTCTTTTGGCTCTCCTCCTCAATGTTGGAATTCAATAACACATTTCCTCCTGTCGCATTTCCGGTTTCATCCGTGTAATGGGCTTGCTGCTGGTTCTCCTTGGCCATCTGTTTTCTGCATTGTGAGATGTAATGGCCGAACTTCTTGCAGAAATAGCACTGGACCTTTGACATGTCCTTCTTCGACTCGGATCCGACTTGCTGATTTTTCGAACTGCCTCTTCCACCTTGCTGATGGAAATTACAGTTGGTCTCTCCTTCGCTAGGGTTTGACCTTCCTCCTTGTTTATTGCCTTTCCCACGTCTGTCTTTGCCTCTTCCTCCGTGAGAACTAGAGGCACCATGGTGGGAATCTTGTCTGTCGCTATCTCGGAATGAGACCTAAGACTTGAATGCTTGCTCTAGAGAGGTCTGAGATGAACGGCTCAGCCTCTGTTCATGTGTCTGCAACGAACCCATGAGTTCGTCTGTCGAGAGGGTTGTCAGATCCCTCGACTCTTTGATTGCTATCACAACCGAGTCAAACTTGGCAGGCAGACTTCTAAGAATCTTCTCCACGATTCTCTAGCTCTGCACATTTTCTCCGTTCAACCGCATCTGGTTGATAATTTTCGTCGTCCGGGTGAAGAAATCACTCATGGACTCGGACTCACTCATCTGCAGATTTTCAAACTCCCTCCTGAGCATCTGCAGCTTCACCAACTTTACTTTATTGGTACCCTGGTAGAAGCTGGCCAGAATCTCCCAGGCCTACTTCGCCTTGGTGGCTGATGCGATCCGCGGGAAGATGGACTCCTCGACCGCTTGCATGATGTAGAAGAGGGCCTTCTGGTCCTTCTTCGTGTTCTCTTTCAACAAGTCCTTGTCTACTTGAGAGAGTGCGGCTAGTGATGCTGCATCTACCGGTTCTGGGTAGCCGTCCTCGACTAACTCCCACAGCTCCTGAGATCCGAACAGGATCTTCATCTAGATGCTCCAGTAATCATAATTTTCCCCGTTAAAACGCGGGATCTGCAACTGCAAGTTGTTGCTAGTGGAATCCATTCAGCTTCGGTCTCTGCGTCAAGGGATCAGTAGCTCTGATACCAGTTTGAAGAATTTTATATTTATTTTGCCGAAGTCTGATAGCGGGAGCGAAGAGTGAACTGCGGACGACGCAGGGCGAAGGAGGGAAATTTGCCGAAGTCCGGGAGCTCGCAGTGCAAAGGGCGTAGGGCGCAGGAGGGAAGGACCCCAACTCAAGCTGTGCTTGCGCACTCTGAGTGCGCTCTCGGGTATTGCGCAACCGGGTTGCGCTTGCGCACTCAAGGTGCGCTCTAGGGTATTGCGCACTCAGGCTGCGCTTGCGCACTCGGGCTGCGCTTGCGCACTTGGAGTGTGCTCCCGCGAATTGTGCAACCAAGTTGCGCTTGGCGCAATCGGGTTACGCTCAAAAAGAGTGCTAAGTCCGGAAGCGTCTGGTCAATGCCCGACTACGCTGGTCAACGGCAGCGAAGTCCGACTTCGCTGCGCAGTCGGGTGGACAGCTCCAGACTTAGCCAAAAATTCTGACTTGCGAGATCTTTCTGTTGTTCGGAGGCTTGTGCGGCTACGGTGATGGCTTGCTTGGCTGGGAGGAGAGAAACACCGAAACTAAGAGCAAAGTCTCGGATCTGAGTTCTAGCTATAGAACCCAAACGAAATCACTCTGAGGCGATTTGTACAGAGAACAACAAACTTTAGCACATAGAAATAACTGCAAACCCTATAGATGCCTTGAACAACAGCAAACTTTATTCATATAAAACGAGGGTTACAGAAGTCCTCAACTGAGGAAATAAAAGCATCTGCAGACTAAGCTACAGGATAAACTAAAAAGAAAAACAAATGTCGAGTCGGCTGCTCGAACATTAAACAGATGAGCCACACTGCTCACTGAAACGCTCTCCTCTTCCCTCTGCTCTCTTCTCCACACTTTCCACACTGATGTCTGAAAACCCGAACTGCCTTATATAGCCGCAGGGAGAGGAAGATAGGGTTTGTCTTCTGACAGTCCCTCAACTAAGGTTTCTGACCAATCACCGAATTGGCATTAAATCGCCGAATTGGCATTAACTTCTACGGCGATCGAATCTGTCAGATGTCACATCTGTCAGAGGGTAGGTGTGACGTCATGTCAAACTTTTTACTAGGATCCCAAACTGCGTGAGCGCATTCCGGCTTCGCCCAAGTTCGGAGCGCAGTCCGGCTTCGCCCAAGTTCGGAGCGTAGTCTGGCGGATCGTGAAATCTGGATTAATATTTCTAACAACTTGTCCATCTAAAGAGATCAAGGGCCTCCAATTTTGTTAGATGAGAAATGCTGGAAACTTCTTGCAGCTTGCGACAGCCATTAATATAGAGACCACTGAGAGTATCCGAAAAGGCAAGCAATGCCTGAAGCTCCTCACAGCCCCTTAGTAGGAGGTATCTTAATGAATGCATGAATTCCAACGATGGAATTTCTGTGAGGCTTGTGCACCCAGAGAGATCAAGGGCCTCCAATATTTTCAGATGAAAAATGTCGAACACTTCCTGCAGCTTGCAACAGCCATTGAGATAAAGACTATTGAGAGTTTATGGGAGTATCCGGAAGGGCAGGCAATGCCTAAAGCTCCTCATAGTCTCCTAGATTAAGATCTCTTAAAGAATGCATGAAGTCCAACGATGGAAGTTCTCTGAGACTTCTGCACCCAGAGAGATTAAGGGCCTCCAATTTTTTCAGATGAAAAATATTGGACACTTCCTGCAGCTTGCAACAACCATTGAGATAAAGACTACTAAGAGTATGTGGAAGAGGCAATGCCTGAAGCTCCTCACAGTCCCCTAGATTGAGATCTCTTAAAGAATGCATGAATTCCAACGACGGAAGTTCTTTGAGACTTGTGCACCCAGAGAGATTAAGGGCCTCCAATTTTTTCAGATGAAAAATGTCGGACACTTCCTGCAGCTTGCAATAGCCTTTGAGATAAAGACTGTTGAGAGTATCCGGAAGGGTAGGCAATGCCTCAAGCTCCTCACAGTCCCCTAGATTGAGATATTTTAGAGAATACATCAAGTCCAACGACGAAAGTTCTCTTAGACTTGTGCACCCAGAGACATTAAGGGTCTCCAAGTTTTTCAGATGAAAAATGCCAGACACTTCTTGCAGCTTGCAACAGCCATTGTGATAAAGACTGCTGAGAGTATCCGGAAGGGCAGGCAATGCCTGAAGCTCCTCACAGTCCCTTTGATCGAGATGTCTTAGAGAATACATCAAGTCCAACGACGAAAGGTCTCTGAGTCTTGTGCACTCAAACACATTAAGGAACTCCAATTTTTCCGGAAGGGCAGACAATGCCTGAAGTTCCTCACAATCCCCTAGATTGAGATATCTTAAAGAATGGAACAAGTCCAACGACGAAATTTCTTTGAGACTTGTGCAACAAGAAAGATCAAGGGCATCCAATTTTTTCAGATGAGAAATGTTGGACACTTCTTGCAGCTTGCAACAGCCTTTGAGATAGAGATCTCTGAGAGTATTTGGAACGACAAGTTCTTTGAGACTTGTGCAGCGAGAGAGATCAAGGGTGTCCAATTTTTTCAGATGAGAAATGTTGGACACTTCTTGCAGCTTGCAACAACCATTGAGATAGAGACCACTGAGAGTATCCGGAAGGGCAGGCAATGCCTGAAGCTCCTCACAGCCCCCTAGTTTGAGGTCTCTTAAAGAATGCATGAATTCCAACGACGGAAGTTCTGTGAGACTTGTGCACCCAGAGAGATCAAGGGCCTCCAATTTTTTCAGATGAGAAATGTTGGACGGAAGTTCTGTGAGACTTGTGCACCAAGAGAAATCAAGGTCCTCCAATTTTTGCATATGAGAAATGTTGGACGGAAGTTCTGTGAGACTTGTGCACCCAAAGAGATCAAGGTCCTCCAATTTTTTCAGATGAGAAATGTTGGACACTTCTTGTAGCTTGTTACAGTCACTGAGATAGTGATGTGTGATACTATTCGGAAGGGCAGGCAATTTCTGAAGCTCCTTACAGCCTCTTAGTTTGAGGACTCTTAAAGAATGCATGAAGTCCAACGACGGAAGTTCTGTGAGACTTGTGCACCTAGAGAGATCAAGGTCCTCCATTTTTTTCAAATGAGAAATGCTGGACACTTCTTGCAGCTTGCGACAGCCATCTAGACAGAGATGAGTGAGAGTATCTAGAAGGGAAGGCAATGCCTGAAGCTCCTTAGAGTACCATAGTGGGAGGTCTCTTAAAGAATGCATTAAGTCCAACGATGGAAGTTCTGTGAGACTTGTGCACCCAATGGGATAAAGGGCCTCCAAGTTTTTCAGATGACAAATGTTGGACACTTCTTGCAAATTGCGACAGCCATCTATATAGAGAATAGTGAGAGTATCCGAAAGGGCAGGCAATGCCTGAAGCTCCTCAAAGCACCATAGTGGGAGGTCTCTTAAAGAATGCATGAAGTCCAATGACGGAAGTTCTGTGAGACTTGTGCTCCCAGAGAGACCAAGGGCCTCCTGTTAGAGTAAATCACTATATAAAATATATTTATATAGAAAAGCAATTATAGTGTTTCAAACTTTAACGGCAGAATTAAAGAAAAATTAGACAAACACATACAGAAGAAGAGACAACGATTTTAACGTGGTTCACCCAATGTGGGTTACATCCACCGAGAATTTTCAGTCCTTCATTTTCTCAATCCAAGCAATAGAGGGTTACAACCTACAGAAAACATCTGCTGTAATTTCCTCTCTATATTTCCAAGGAATTAACACAGTAATTTTCTTTGTCATAGTCTTCTTTGTTTTTCCTCACAACTATATATAAGAAAAAAATAGAAAAAACAAACTGCTTTTCTTAATACATTCCAAGATTAACATTGAGTTCCCAACATCTAATTTTGGGATAAAAACAAAAAAACTTTCCCTGGTTGTCTTGTTGTAAATCCGGAAACTTTCTCTGGTAGACTAACAGACTGTAAATCTGGAAACTTTCCCTGCCCGTCCTGCAGTAAATCTAGAAACTTTCTCTGTTTAGCCTCCTCATAATTAGGCTCCATTCCTAACACCTCCAATTTTTTCAGATGAGAAATTATGGACACTTCTTGCAGCTTGCAACAGTCATCCAGACAGAGACGAGTGAGAGTATCCGGAAGGGCAGGCAATGCCTGAAGCTCCTCACAGCCGCTTAGTTTGAGGTCTCTTAAAGAATGCATCAAGTCCAACGACGGAAGTTCTGTGAGACTTGTGCATCCAGAGAGATCAAGGGCCTCCAATTTTTTCATAGGAGACACGCTGGGCATTTTCTGCAGATTATTACAACCTTCGAGACGGAGTTCAGTGAGACTACTAGGAAGATGAAAAAAATCTGGAAAACTGCTTATAGGATTGTAACTGATGTCAAGAACTTTCAGCTTGATAAGATTGGCAAAACTTTGAGATATCTCTCTTAGATTACATCTAGACAAATATAATTCTTCTAGATTGAATAGTTCTCCAACTTCATTGGGAAGATGGTAGATGCTGGTGCCAGTCATATCAAGGAAGCGCAGACACCTGAGTTCACCTATTGCTTTTGGGAAATAAAAGAAAATAGGATGTGTCTCTGAATCCGATTCATCTTCCTGGAATTGACTCCTTAGACCCAAAAATATTAGATTTGGTGGTAAATTTGTACGCCCTTCTTGACATAGGTCACTAATAAACATAAATTTCAAATTCGGCATTAATGCCCAAGGATATGTCGAACAATATGTTTGGTGAAGACCCTCCTCTGCCTGGCCGAAGTCCAACACAAGTCCTTCCACGTTTGGCATTCCCTGATTACAATAAAGAATCTTATCAGTACATTGCACATTTCGTCACGTGGCATCTCCTTTAAATTTGATTAAATAAATATTAACTTATTACCATCAAAATGGTAAAATATTACCTGTGTCTGAGCCATCGCGGTAACTAAATCCTTATGGCGCCAGAATCTACTGCGTTCAGCTGGGTTGCTCGGGGACGACTCTTCGATTATTTGTCTTCCCAGGTCCCTTATATGGTCATGCATCCAAAAAATTGAATAACCACTATGATACCTATCATAATTAATTCTAATAAGGGACTTCATTTCAAGAATTTTAAGACAACTATGTGGGGCATTAAGCTTTGAAGCTTCCCAGAGTTTAACATAAAATTCCTTATTATATCTAGTACTAGGGAAAGACAAGGGACCAAGAAAGAAGCACGCAATGTCCAAAAACATGCGCTTCTCTTCACTAGAGAGAGCATCATAGCTAATTTTGAGAGTATCATACACTTTTTTGTGATATTTTACCAAATTTGTGAGGGCCTCACTCCAAATTTCAAGGCTCTTTTCACCGTATAGACGTGCCCCCACAACTTCCAATGACAGAGGGAGACCTTGACATGCATCTACAATTTTTTTGGTAATATCTTCGTAGCCTTCAGCTGGGCCGGTCCTCATGAAAGCGTGCCAACTAAATAATTCCAAACCTTCTTTCGAATCAAGTCCTTTCATGGCATATTGAATCCTGACGTTTCAATACCTCAGAATCTCTGGTGGTAATAATGATTCGACTTCCTGCTCCAAACCAATAACCATTGTCAGCGTCTCCAACCAAAGCATCTAACTGTTCCTCGTCATCAACATCGTCCAAAATGACTAATGCTTTTATGGATCTGAAACATTTATCCATTCGAACTTTGGCATTGGGAACGGTATTCAACTTCTCATCAACCTTCGCCAATTCCCAAAGAATCTGCTTTTGTAATTCCAAGAGACCTTTAACAGAGTTCTTCGCCAAGGCTCGAACATCAGATACAAAACAGGATGCGTCGAACTTGTGACGAATATTATTATAAACAGCTTCCGCTAGGGTGGTCTTACCCATGTTAGAAATATTAACCCAGATTTCACGCCTCAACCGGACTGCGCTCGTACAGTCAGGGATCCCGGCAAAAGTTTGAAATGACATCGCACCTACCCTCTGACAGAGGTGACGTCTGACGGATCCGATCACCGCAGAAGTTAATGCCAGTTCGGCGATTTAATGTCAGTTCGACAATTGGTCAAAAACCCTAGTTGAGGGTCTGTCAGAACCTGTCAGAGGACAACCCCTATCTTCCTCTCCCCGCGGCTATATAAGGCAGTTCGGGTCTTCAGACATGAGTGTGGAGAAAGTGGAGAAAGAGAGGAGAGCGGGAGGAAATTTGGAGAAACAGTAGAGTAGGAGACGAGATCGTTTCAGTGAGCAGTGTGGCTCATCTTTTTAATGTCCTGGCAGCAGACTCGACATTTGTTTTCCGTCTCAGTTTATCCTGTAGATGTTAGTTTTCCTCAGTTGAGGACTTTTGTAACCCTCGTCTTATAAGAACAAAATTTGTTGTTGTTTAAGGCATCTGTAGGGTTTGCGGTCATCTATGTCTGCATATAATATTCATTGACCAGCGAAGTCGGGTGTTAACCAGCCGCTCCCCAAAATTTGGCTAAGTCTGGAGCTGTCTTCCCAACTGCACAGCGAAGTCGGACTTCGCTGCCTTTGACCAACGAAGTCGGGCATTGACCAAGCGTAACCCGACTTAGCAAATTTTATGGAGCGCACCCCGATTGCGCTTGCGCAGCCCGATTGCGCAAGTTACGAGAGCGCAATATGCACTTCGCTCCATTCGTACTTCGCACTTCGCTCCCACCGTCGGACTTTGGCAAAATGGAATTAAAACGTCAGATTGGTATCAGAGCCATTGATCCCTTGACGCAGAGACCGAAGCAGAATGGCTTCCAGTAGCAACAACTTACAGTTGCAGATCCCGCGCTTCAACGAGAAAAATTACGATTACTGGAGCATCCAGATGAAGATCTTGTTCGGATGTCAGGAGATGTGAGAGTTAGTCGAGAACGGCTACCCAGAACTGGCAGATGTAGCAGCACTGGCCGCCCTCTCTCAAGCAAACAAGGACCTATTGAAAGAGAACACGAAGAAGGACTAGAAGGCCCTCTTTTACATCATGCAAGCGGTCGAGGAGTCCATCTTCCCGCGGATCGTATCAGCCACCAAGGCGAAACAGGCCTGGGAGATTCTGGCCAGCTCGTTCCAGGGTACCAATAAAGTAAAGTTGGTGAAGTTGCAGATGCTCAGGAGAGAGTTTGAAAATCTGCAGATGAGTGAGTCCGAGTCCATGAGTGATTTCTTCACCCAGACGACAGACATTATCAACCAGATGCGGTTGAACGGAGAAATTATGCAGAGCTAGAGAATCATGGAGAAAATTCTCAGAAGTCTGCCTGTCAAGGTTGACTCGGTTGTGATAGCAATCGAAGAGTCGAGGGATCTGACAACCCTCTCGACCGACGAGCTCATGAGTTCGTTGCAGACACATGAACAGAGGTTAAGCCATTCGTCTCAGACCTCTTTGGAGCAAGCATTCAAGGCTTAGGTCTCATTCCAAGACAATGACAGACAAGATTCCCACCATGGCGCCTCTAGTTCTCACGGAGGAAGAGGCAGAGGCAGGCGTGGGAAAGGTAACAAGCAAGGAGGACGGTCAAACCCTAGCGAAGGAGAGACCAACTATAATTTCCATCAACAAGGTGGAAGAGGCAGTTTGAAAAATCAGCAAGCTGGATTTGGTCAAAAGGACATGTCAAAGGTCCAGTGCTATTTTTGCAAGAAGTTCGACCATTACATCTCACAATGTAGAAAACGGATGGCCAAGGAGAACCAACAGCAAGCCCATTACACGGATGAAACCGGAAATGCGACATGAGGAAATGTGTTGTTGACTTGCAACATTGAGGAAGAGTGCCAAAAGAATGTCTGGTATTTAGACAGTGGGTGCAACAACCACATGACGGGGAACAAGGAGATGTTCTCCCAACTGGGTGAAACATTCCAGTCTGAGGTGAAGATGGGGAACAACAACAAGGTTCTCATAATGGGGAAAGGAAAGATCCTCATCCGCACCAGGCATGACGAACGAAAGCAGATCTGTGACGTCTACTGTGTCTGGCCTAAAGCATAACCTGCTGAGCGTTGGACAGCTCATGCAGAAGGGACATACGATCCAATTCAAAGACGAAGCTTGCACCATCGGAGACAAGTCGCATGGGCGGATTGCTACAGTGTCCATGACAAAGAATAAAATGTTTTCGCTACAGATTCAGAACGAATCATTGATGTCTCTGAGTGCAGTTGTAAAAGATGCTACCTGGTTGTGGCATCTCTGATTTGGTCACCTGAACTTCAGTGGCCTGAATCAACTGCACAAGAAGTAGATGGTGAAGGGCTTACCCCTGATAGAGCAGCAAATAAATTTTGTGAGGGCTACTTAGTCGGCAAACAACATAGGGATTCGTTCCCTTTCGGTTAGTCTTGAAGAGCATCACAGCCATTAGAGCTAGTGCACTCAGAAAATTGCGGTCAGATGTAGACCAGTGCGTTTACCGACAATAAATACTTCTTAACATTCATAGATGACTTCAGCCGGAAGACTTGGATCTATGCCATCAAGCTGAAGTCAGAAGCATTTGTCAGATTCAAGGAGTTCAAGGATCTGGTGGAGAAACAGAGCGGATATCGGATCAAGACTCTCGGGACGGATGGTGGAGGTGAATACATCTCCAACGAATTCCATAACTACGCAAGCGACACGAAATTCGAAGGCAGTTCACTGCCAGATACACACCATAGCAGAACGACGTAGCTGAGAGGAAGAACCGGACCACCATGGAGATGGCACGAAGCATGATGAAGGCGTAGGGATTGCCGCACGAATTTTAGGCAAAGGTTGTAACATGTGCAGTCTACCTGCTGAACATATGTCCCACCAAAAGCGTGAAGGACAAAATCCCTCAGGAGGCTTGGAGCGATGTGAAGCCAATTGTGGCTCACTTGTGTGTGTTCGGGTGCATTGCATATGCACATATTCCAGAAGAGAAGTGGCAAAAGTTGGATGATAGAGCTGAGAAGTGCATTTTCATAGGGTACAGTGAGCAGGCGAAGGCATATAGGTTGTACAACCTTGTGACGAAGAAACTCATCATCAGCCGTGATGTGAAGTTTCTTGAAGATGAAGCCTTGGACCTGGAATTCGAAGACTGGCCAGTCAGATCCAGCAGTAGTAGAGTTTGTTGACTTGGAAGAAGGAAGTGTGCAGCCACCTGCAACCTCCAGCAGCAGCAGCGGTGCCAATAGTAGCACAGCCACTCCATCTCGGTTGCCTCCATGTGCAAGTAGAATCCAAAACCTGGTGACGCCAGCGAAGACAAGGAGCTTGCAAGAAATCTACGAGGCAACCCAAACCCACGTAGATGAAGAGTACTCTGACTTTGCATTCTTTATTGAAGTTGATCCAGTAGAGTTCGAAGACGCAAGTCAGAATTAGAAGTGGGTGCAGGCTATGGATGAGGAGATTGAAGCCATTGAAAAGAATGATACATGGCAACTGACAGATCTTCTAGTAGGGAAGAAGACCATTGGGGTCAAGTGGGTGTATAAGACAAAGTTCAACGCCCAAGGAGACGTTGACAAGCATAAAGCCATACTAGTGGCGAAGGGTTACAAGTAGAAGTCAGGCATCGATTATCATGAGGTATATGCGCCTGTAGCCCGACTTGACATAGTTAAGATGATCCTGGCATTGGCAGCCCAACAGGGTTGGAAGATGTACCAGATGGATGTCAAGTCAGCCTTCCTCAACGGAGTGTTAGAGGAAGAGGTCTAGATAGACCAGCCACCAGGTTACGAAATTGAAGGCCAGGAGGGCAAAGTCCTGAAGCTGAAAAAAGGCCCTGTACGGTTTGAAGCAGGCGCCCCGGGCTTGGTACAACCGGATTGACAGTTATTTTAAAAAAAATGGGTTTGTCAAATGCCCATATGAGCACACCCTGTACATGAAGACAAATGAAGCAGGTGAGCTCATTATCGTCTTCTTGTATGTGGACGATTTGATTTATACTGGCAACAACAATGTCCTGTTCGACCAATTCGAACAACCATGAAGAAGGAGTTCAAGATGACGGACTTAGGGCTGATGAAGTATTTTCTCGGCATTGAAGTTGACCAATCGATAGATGGCATCTTCATTTCTCAGGGCAAGTATACGAAGGATGTCCTGAAGCGGTTCAAGATGGAGGATAGCAAACCTGCCATCACACCGTAGCCACATGTTTGAAGCTGAGCAAGTCGGATTCGGGAAGGAATGTAGATCCAACCCTGTTCAAGAGGCTAGTTGGCGATCCGATGTATTTGACTACAACTCGGCCAGATCTGATGTTCGGAGTCAGTCTGATCAGTCGTTTTATAGAGACTCCGAAGGACATGCACTGGCAAGCAGGCAAGAGGATCTTGCGCTATGTCAACGGGACGCGGAACAATGGCCTATTTTATGCCAGACAGGACCAGTTGGAACTAATCGGCTTCATAGATAGTGACTAGGCTGGCAGTACCGACGATCCTAAGAGCACCTCCGGGTATGCTTTCCATCTCGGATCAGGGGCAGTCTCATGGGCGTCCAAGAAACAACCCATCGTTACATTGTCCACAATCGAAGCAGAATATGTCGTCACCACGTCAGCCGCATGCCAGGCAGTTTGGCTATGAAGAGTTCTGAATGAACTGAACTATCCTTCGAAAGGCGCGACAATAATTTTATGTGATAACAATTCAACAATTGCACTGTCAAAGGATCCCGTGTTCCATGGTCGGATGAAGCACATCGATATTCGTTATCACTTCATCAGAGAGTTGGTGAAGGCCGAAGAAATTCTATTGCAGTTTTGCAGATCCAAGGAGCAGTTGGCAAATATTTTCTCGAAGCCTTTGAAAGAGGAAGACTTCAGCAGATTGCGAGAGCAGCTTGGAGTCAAAGCGCTCGTGAAATCATGTTTAAAGGAGGGTGTTAAAAATATTAACCCAGATTTTACGCCTCAGCCGGACTGCGCTCGCGCAGTCAGGGATCTCGGCAAAAGTTTGACATGATGTCGCACCTACCCTCTGACAGATGTGACGTCTGATAGATCCGATCGCCGCAGAAGTTAATGTCAGTTCGACGATTTAATGCCAGTTCGGAGATTGGTCAAAAACCCTAGTTGAGGGTCTGTCAAAACCTATCAGAGGACAACCCCTATCTTCCTCTCCCACGGCTATATAAGGCAGTTCGGGTCTTCAGACATGAGTGTGGAGAAAGTGGAGAAAGAGAGGAGAGCGGGAGGAAATTTGGAGAAACAACAGAGTAGGAGACGAGATCGTTTCAGTGAGCAGTGTGGCTCATCTATTTAATGTCCGAGCAGCAGACTCGACATTTGTTTTTCGTCTCAGTTTATCCTGCAGATTTAGTCTGCAGATGTTAGTTTTCCTCAGTTGAGGACTTTTGTAACCCTCGTCTTATAAGAATAAAATTTGTTGTTGTTTAAGGCATCTGTAGGGTTTGCGGTCATCTCTGTCTGCATATAATATTTCGTTGTCTGTACAATCGCCTCAGAGCATTTTTATTTCATCGCGGTAGCCGCGCAAGCCTCCGGACAGGAAAAGTTTGCAAGACCAAAATTTGGCTAAGTCTGAAGCTGTCTTCCCAACTGCACAGCGAAGTCGGACTTCGCTGCCTTTGACCAGCGAAGTCGGGCGTTGACTAACCGCTCCCCAAAATTTGGCTAAGTCTGGAGTTGTCTTCCCAACTGCGCAGCGAAGTCGGACTTCGCTGCCTTTGACCAACGAAGTCGGGCGTTGACCAACCACTCCCCAAAATTTGGCTAAGTTTGGAGCTGTCTTCCCAACTGCGCAGTGAAGTCGGACTTCGCTGCCTTTGACCAACGAAGTCGGGCGTTGACCAACTGCTCCCCAAAATTTGGCTAAGTCTGAAGCTGTCTTCCCAACTACGCAGTGAAGTCGGACTTCGCTGCCTTTGACCAGCGAAGTCGGGCGTTGACCAGCCGCTCCCCAAAATTTGGCTAAGTCTGGAGCTGTCTTCCCAACTGCGCAGCGAAGTCGGACTTCGCTGCCTTTGACCAACGAAGTCGGGCGTTGACCGAGCGCAACCCGACTTAGCAAATTTTTTGAAGCGCACCCCGATTGCACTTGCGCACCCCGATTGCGCAAGTTACGGGAGCGCAATCCGCACTTCGCTCCATTCGTACTTCGCACTTCGCTCCCGCCGTCGGATTTCGGCAAAACGGAAGTAAAACGTCAACCCAAACCTCCCATACCACAGATGCCAACACCCACCACAAGACGATGATGGTCATTCTTTTCTAGCAAAGTTGTCACCTCCTTGATAGGATCTGATAGCCCCTTCAGGTGTTTGGGAACATCTAGATAATTAATGTGGAGCGTTTTGAGAAGATCCATAACAACCTGCTTGACAAGCCTACCTTCGTAGCTGCACACACGATGCCCAATAACGCCAAAATAAAAGAAAACATAAAATTAAACTTTTTCAGTACTTCTATTCTACAGAAACCATTCTATCTACTCAATTTGGAATTTAAAAGGTCATGGAATATAATTTATGCGAAGTAATCATGCGTTACAGCACGTCAAACTGTGTTGGTAGATGCATGTTCCGACCAGTTTGGCGAGTCAGTCCGTTACAGTTGTTCATTATATATAAAAAAGCAACACTCAAGAGCTTGATATGTTTCAAATAGCTTCAAGCAGAATATTCACTACCACACAATGCAAAACACAAAAGAGTAGATGGTAAAGCATTTTTACCCGGCCGCGGTTTCTGCGAGGGACCAGCCAGAGAGAAGAGATACTTGATGCAACGCCTCCTTCCACGCATCCATTTCCTTTTCGCTATGTTTGCCCTTTTCCCTATGCTCTTGAAATGCCTTAGCATACGAGCCTTTCTTATCAGGGTACCTCACATCTGAAGGTTTCACATTGTAAAACAAGGGGATTATTGTAGTCCCTGTGGATTTGCAAGTCCAGATAAGGGAGAGCTCGTTGAGGCACTGCGGTGAGCTGGCATAATTAGCAGAAAATATGGGTATGTGGACGGTGGAATTTCTAATAGCGTCTCCCCGGCTGACCTCAACATTCTTTCCCTTTTCTAATTTCTCCGTGTCGGGGAAGACACGAAATCCTGCAGTGGAGAGGGAGTTGAAGAGGTGATCAACGAGAGTCTTCCCGACGTCCGTACCTTGGAAGCTCAGGAATACATCATATTTTTTATGGTGCTGTGCTGGGGAAGGCTCGTAATGCTTGAAGGTCTCGGCGCTGGTACTTGAACAGCCCTCCATGTCTGCACTCGGAAAATCTGTAATTTTTCTTTTTTTTTCCATTGGAGCAAATTGAGAATAAAAATCTGTAATTTTTCTTTGTTTTCCCATTTGAGCAAATTGAGAATAAGCAAGCAATGCAGAGAGAGAGCCAAGCAAGAACGAATTTGTGTGAGAAAAAGCTTAGACGAATGATAAAGAGAAAGGACTATAAGGAGAGAGGATGTCACATATACATAGGCATATTTTTTTGCTTTTTTGGCTGTATAAACCCTAGACAGTTTATTCTAGGCGTTATTCTAGAGGAAAGCACCAAGAAAGGCGATGTAATTTCGTTGAAAGGAGCAAGAAGCGCCAATTTTTTTAGGTCCTGTTGTTTTGCCTCCACACATGGATTTTTTTCTCTCGGGTCCAGTTGTTTGTTCCCACGTAGAAAATAAATGAAAACAAGGTCCTCTTTTTCTTGTGTTTTGGTCCGACGCACAGAATAAATAAAAAAGTCAGTTTCATTGGTAGCAGAATTGAAGGAATAGGAGGGTAGTCTTGATTTATTCTTCTACTTTTCTTTGAAAGGTAAATTTATGACCAGTAACGTAATCAATAGACTTTACCATTTCTCAGCTGTGAATCATTTTACCAATAGACTTCGTACTATTTCTCGGCTATGCAAGGAATGTAGTTCATATTACTAATAGACTTCGTACCATTTTCCAGCTGTAAATCAGCTTACTAATAGACTTTGTACAATTTCCAAGCTGTGCAAGGAATGTAGATCATTTTACTAATAGACTTGGTACCATATACCAGCTGTAAATCACTTTACCAATAGACTTCCAGCTGTAAATCAGCTTTACAGCTGGGAAATGGTACCATGTCTACTGGTGAAGTGATACAGCTGAGAAATAGTACAAAGTCTATTGCTAAACAGATGGAAAACGGTACCAAGTCTATTGGTAAAGTCATTTACATTCCTTGTAAGGGGAAACGCCAATGAAAACGTAATCATATCTACTCACGAGCGGGGGAAAAAAGGCTTTTGACTAAAAAAATTAGCGTACCAGTTAACCAGAGAGTAGTTATATAAATTTTAAAGAGGTCCAGTAAAAATCAGACTATTAGAGTACTTTGGAAGTGATATAGGTAAATCTTGTACATTATATTCATTTCTATTTAATTTTTAATAAATTGAGAAATAAATAGTGAAGATGGAAGAAGAAATATAATTAATTAATTATGTAATTAAACTTTTTTAATTATTTTAAGACTTAAAAATTTATAAAAACTTTAAAACATTTTTCAAAAAAATTGTAATACAAACAAACATTAACAAAAACTAAAATTAAAAAACAAAAAGTAAAGAATCCTTAAGTAGGAGAGCGAAGAAAGAGGCTTACAGTTTAGAATTGAATCTTTTGGGTATGATGTCCCTAAGATTATGTAAGACAAGGTCTTACAAATCAATTTGATCCTCTCCAAAGATGGATTGGAAATGCTTGAAGAATTGCGTACTCACTTCTCGGGGACAACGGCAATTGTGCTGCTAATAACGAAGAATCATAGCTCTACTTTGTTGGGTTTATGGGTTCCACGGCACCATGCTTTGTTCCCAATTTTTTAGCAAGGCATTCAAATTTTAAGCCTTTTTATGACAAGTTTAAAACCCGAATTTTTACGACTTGAAATTTGATCCCTAGTTCAAATTAAACATAAGGTTGGTCCACGAGCGAGGTTCAAGTTTTATTGTGGATGTGGATTTTTGATGAGATTTTTAGATTTAAGTTTTTGATGTGGATTTTTGATGAGATTTTTAGATTTAAGTTTTTGATGAATATAGATTTTTGATAAGATTTAAATTTTATAATAAATCTAAGATTTAAGTTTTTGATGAATATAGATTTTTGATAAGATTTAAATTTTATAATAAATCTAAGATTTAAGTTTTAGAACGCTCCGAATATATATTGATTTAAACAAAACATAAGGTTGGGAAGGTGTTGAATATAATTCAAGGGAGGTAGATGTTTATGACAAATACTTACGTAACGTGCAAGTTACTCTAAATTGAAAAGAATATCTAATTCGCTAAGGCAATGTTGGATTTTGTTTTATTCATGACAAATACGTGTTACTCTAAATTGAAAAGAATATTTAATTCGCTACGAGGCAATGTTGAATTTTGTTTTATTCATGCATTTAAATGGCTTTTAGATATTATTTTTTAAAATTTTTAATATACATGAAATAATAAATATATTAGAAAATTTTATATAGTAAAAAGGTTGGAAAAGTTTTTTGTTGTCCGATATTGATTACAAATACAATTAACAATATTTTTTAGATAATTTATTATTAGTAAAATTTAATCCCAAATCTTATCATCTCTCAAATTTTATTTTATTTAAATATAAAAAATAATTGTTAAAATCACCAACTCAACATTTTAAAATTTGTAAATTTTATTTTTATATTAATAAAATATTCTTAAATAAATTAACTTGCATTTGAAGTTGATTGGTCATCCTCTACTAGACAATAAAAGGAAACAAGCTCCTGTTTTTTTCTTCTTGTTCGGTCCCACGCAGTGAATAAGAGGGGGAAAAAACTTGTTCTTTGTCCCAACGGAGATAACAAATGAAAAAGTTAGCAGAGATTGGGCAGTCGTGCTTTCTTCTTCTACTTTTCTTTTATTACGGCATACCTCCAACGCAAGTGCATAATCACATCTAATGCTTTTATAAACCCAGTTTCTAGAGAAAAGCCGCATAAAATTGTGGTGTATTTTCGTTGAAAGGACCAAGAAACGCGTTTTTGTTTGGGGTCCTGTTGTTTGCCCCACACAGAAAATAAAAGGAAACAGGCTCTCTTTTTTTCCTTTCCACGCAAAAGAGAAAGAAGGGGGAAAAGCTTGTTATTTGTCGCAACGCAGAGAATAAAGGGCAGATAGATTGGAAAACGTAATCGTATCTGGTCACGCGGACCCGGATAAAAAAGGCTTTTGACTAGGAAAAAATTAGCGTACCAGAAAATCAAAATATTTTAGAATATTTTGGAAGTGATATGGGATGAAACTTGTCCATTGTATTTATTTATATTTAGTTTTTATATTAATAAATTGAAAAAATAGTAAAATGAAAGGAAAAATGTTTATAGTTTAATTAAAATCTATTTTATACCATACAAAATGAAAGATGTATAATATGTTAAAAGATATGGTTAAAATAAATATATGTTTTTTTTTTGCGTAGTAAGAGTAATGAAGATTAAAAAAATATTTTGTCTGTGAAGCCTAGAATGTAAAAAAAACACACTTTGTCATAGAATGTGAAGCTTACAATGTCATTAAGGACACTCTAAAAGTGAACTCACTACTAGATTTTTTTGAAGAATTGAAAATAAAAGAAACAAAGAAACTTTTAATCAAAGTCAACAATAAGAGAAATATATTTCAAAAGACTATAAGAAAATGTTAAGCTTTTTGACTTTGTTGAACAATCTTTTTTCCTTAAATATTGTTGAGTTTTAAAACTTCTAATAGAAATCCCATGGTTTGAATCCAAAAGGAAGCAAGATGTATATCATATCCCTTTCTCTATTAAAAGTCTTGATTCTGCATTTTGTTTTGGTCTCCTCAACATAATTAAAATTATTTCATTTATGTGTGATGTTAATTGGTCAATTGTTTGCCTAAAACTATATACTATTATATTTATATTTTAAGGATTTATGTTTAAAATTTTATTATATTTTAATTGTGATATATGTTTCTAAGTTTTAAAATATAAAGCTTATAATAATTTAAAGTAATATTTTAAAATCTTACTAAAATAATACATACATTATTATTAAATTAAGATAAACCATAAGGTAATACAAGATAGCTTAGTTATTTCATTATGAGCATAAGAGAAATATTATAGAAAATGAGGGTGTGTTCCAAAGAAGGAAAGGAAGCAAAGAAAAGGATAAAGAAAATTTGATGTACTTGATAGAAAGAACGAAAAAGTAGAATATTAGTTTTGTTGATGTTTCCATCATTCACAACAATTGTAAAGTTTGCTTTACTTTGCAGAATGAAGGAAAAGCAAAAATCTCACTCAAAAGGAATAGGTCATTTGATAGTAATTGAATGTTTATTTGGTAGGTTGCCTCATTTAGAAATCTCTTTTCCATTTAAAAAATGTAGTTTAAGTGGCTAATACCTTAGTAATAAATCAGTAATGATTTTTATTTGATATATGATGGTAATATGTGTTAAATATAAAATTTTAAATAAAAAGTAATATTATCAAATAAATATTATATTTTTATAAAAATATAATATTTAAAAAATGTTAATTATATGTTAATTTACATAAATAAATAATATTTAAATATGTTTTGTAAAATCTAGTCATCTTTATTTTATAGTTTATTATTTTTCAAGTACTAGACTCTCAAACAAGGTTAGTCTTTTTTTGTTTTATAAAGCAAATAAATGTTGCAAGTTTGAGCAAGGAAAGAGCATTACTTTTTCTTATTTTAGATCCATTGAAAATTTGAAAGTTTAAAGAATTCTTATGAGAAATAGCGATGTAGTATGACATGCAAGTTATTTTTGAAAGTCCTAATTAAAAGTAAGGATGTCCTAATTGGAAGTCTGAATGCCTTAGGGACAAGGAGATAAGATGACAAATAATATATAGGTAGTAGATGTTACATCATAAATGATTATCAAGGATGAGATGATAAAACATGGCATAATGGTTTTTAAAAATAAAGAGTTCATTTATAAGTTCCATCAATATTCACTAGCTTTTTTAAATATTCTAAATAACATCAAATGGAAGTGGGGATTGAATTCCAATTATATCATAACTTTTCTTTTGAAATAATTTTTCATCTTCATCTTTGCTATTTTGGAAATCAAGGATAAAATAATGGGTGGTTACCCATGGTTTAAGGGAACATGTGTTTTATATTTAAGGCCATGTAGTGAAATTGTTTTCTATTGAAAAAAATATTGGACATTTTGAGTAGATGAGTTGTCATTGATGTCAAGAGTGAGTGGTCATTGATGTCAAGCTTTCAGCACCAGTCAGTGGTAGTTTCAGTGGACAGCATCAGTTTTAGGTTCTCCAATAAGTGAAAAAGGATAGTTCACTTTCAATTGATCAAAACCCGGTTCCAGGCAGTCAGATGGGGTCCAAAGGGCAAAGAAGAGGCCCAAGCAAAATAATATTATAATAGTTTATTATAATATTAAAAAAATAAATTAATTTAAATTAATTAATATAATTTTATTATAAATTAATTTAATTAAATTTCATGTTACTTAAGTTAATTATAAGTTAATTTTAATTTAATTATAAATTAATTTTTATTAATTTAAATAAACCCTAAAAAGGGTTATAAAGCTAAGTTTATAAATCAAATTATTAAAATTCGATTTGCGTCGACGTGTTATGACAATAAGGCATTATGTGTATATATAGGCAAAACCTTTGCCTTAAGAAACTTCCCAATGTTTTTATATTCTAATGCCTATGGTATATTGTGCGCAAAAGCGATTTTTGTGTGGAAAACCTTCAGCAGCAGCAAAAAGAATAAATAGGAGCTAGGCTCCTTTCACTTGCACAAGCGTCAAGCAATGCAGCTGGCGATGACGGAAGGTGCCAAGACGTTTGCTGGCAAGGAGGACATAGGTTCGAATCTCGCAGGGTTCACATTTTGCAAGGCAGGAAGGTCGTCATTTTTGGAAGCGGTGCCAACGAGGAGATAAAGGGGGCAAGCGCCTTTCCCTTCTCATGGGAGCGCCTAGCCCACGTGGTGGGCTAGCGCCTTGGTAAGGCGCTCGATGGAGAGGTTTCGGGGTCAAAACCCATCGAGGCCTTTTAGTGGTTGAGAGAAAGGTATGCGTTGTTGATTGTTGGATTGGTCGCTTAATTTGGGATGTGCTAAGGTTGAAGGAAATAAAAATATTTTTTATGTGCCAAGGTTGGAAAATAAATGTTTGATGGTTTATGAGATTTAGTTTTTGCCTAAATTAAAATTGGTTATTAAGTGTTTTGAGAGAGATAAAAGGGTAGGCAATTATTATTTTTGAAGGGTTATTTTTGAAAGTTTGATTTATTAAATTGGAGATTATAAGGAGCATTTTGAGTGATTATTTTTATGTGTAATTTGATGATTGCTAATTTCAAGGAGTAATAAGGTGTATTTGGGATTGATTATTTTTATGTTTGAGAAATATTTTGAAAGAGAGTTAATGTGATATTTTGTCATCTAACCATTGAAATTGGCAAAGAGGAAAATTGTGATTAAGACAGGTTTTCTAAGGGCACTTCTACATCAAACAAAAGGTATGGGCACATCTTCCTAGTGAGTGATTGTTGAATGTTGTGAATGCTAAGTTGGAGTGAAAAGGATTTGGTTAAGGTTTTCCTTGTTGAGTGTGTTTTGAATTAATGCTTCAAGGTTTTCTGGAATAAAGAGTTGTTGATAAAACCTTGTTTTATAAGCATTGTTGTTGAAGTGATTAGTTGAGTGAAGAACTTGAACTAGGGTTTGCAAAGATCATGAGTATCATTGTTATGTGAGATTGGTTGATAAGCATTGTTGGAAATATTTGAGTGAGTGTTCATATGCTTGGACTAGGGTTTGTGAGCAAGGATTATTTCATTGAGTGATTGGTTGAGTAGAGTTGGTTGAGCCTAGTCAAGTGGATGTGTTGAAGTGATAGTTCAAGTTCTATGAAACAAATTGTTCTATATTCTGAATTGATTTGAGAAAGAGGTTGAGTATTGATGAGTGTGAAACATATTGAGTCTCTAAAAATTCTCTATATGTTTCTAAAAGAGTGATTGAGAGTAATTGAACATTATGATAACTAGGAAGCATATTGAGTCTCTAACAATTCTCTATATGTTTCTAAAAGAGTGATTGAAAGTAATTGAGCATTGTGATAAGTGTGAAGCATATTGAGTCTCTAACAATTCTCTATATGTTTCTAAAAGAGTGATTGAAAGTAATTGAGCATTGTGATAAGTGTGAAGCATATTGAGTCTCTAACAATTCTCTTTATGTTTCTATGAGTTTGGATAAGTTCTAGTGAGGACTTATTGAGAAGATTTGGATAAGTTCTAGTGAGGACTTGTTGAGAAGATTTGAGACAAGTCTTAGTGAAGACTTGAGAGTAGATTAGGAAAGTTCTAGAGAGGACTTGTGGATAGATTAGTGTGAGCTTTTGTGGAAGATTACAAGGTAAATTTGAGATAAGTCTTTGAGAAGACTTGTGAGCAGAGTTGATTGATTGATTTGTTCAAACCTTGGGTTAAGGTTTGGGGCAGATCTAGCAGAGTTGATTTGAGATTAAGTCAAGCTTTGTGTTAAGGCTTGAGGATAGAGATTGAGGATAGATTTGTGCTAGATCGAAGGACTATGTTTAGTGCAAATTTGAGGATAGATTTTGGTGTAGATTTGAGGATAGGTTTATGCCAGACCAGAGACAAAGATTGAGTAGATTTGTGCTAGATCGAAGGACTGTGTTTAGTACAGATTTGAGATAGAGCTTTGAAGGTGACAGAGTATAGAGGATGATAGTCTCTAGTGGATAGAGATCCATTATCCAGGGTAGTGAGGACAGGTGTCTTCAGTGGATAGAGATCCATTAGCCAGAGCAATGGGGGCAATAGTTCTTCTAGAATATCACCAGTCAAAGCTAAGGAGAAAGGAGTTCTCCTATGGATAGAGATCCAAGAACTTGATTAGGGGATTGGTGTCTCCTTTGGACAGAGGTCCATAAACATTGTAATAGGGAAAGGATTCCCAAGAGATTGATTGAGAAAATTTTAGTGAAATATTTTCTCCGTGGAGTAGCCCACATTGGGTGAACCACGTAAAATTGGTGTCTCTATTGTGTGTGGTGATTTATGCATTGCTTTGATTACTATTGTTGATATTGCTATCTTTACATTGCATAATATTGATTGGGAAAGAAAAGTAAAAAGTGGTCTTATACTATTCACCCCCCTCTCAATATAAGCTTGTGTTCTTCAATTGGTATCAGAGCGGGTTCCTTCGAAAGAGTTTAACAACTTGAAGGAAAATCTTACAAGAACACAATGGAATCTAAGAATGGGTCCTCAGATAATTCTACTCCAATATTTTATGGAAGTGATTATATATTTTGGAGTATGAGAATGAAGATTCACCTAAAGGCACTTGGCAATGAAATATGGGAAGCAGTTGAAAATGGATACATACCACTAGTTGATCCACCTACAGATAAAGAAGGTAAGCTTCTACAACATTACAATTCAAAAAGTAATGAATGCAATTTTGAGAGGTTTGCATAGAACAGAATTCATAAAATTTATGCATTGTGAAGATGTAAAAGGAATTTGGGATAAGTTGCAAAGCATATATGAAGGAGATAAAAGTGTCAAAAAGGCAAAGATTTGAAATCTCAAAGCACAATTTGAAGAATTAAGAATGAAGGATGAGGAAAATATTAGTGCTTATCTACTTCGTGTGGATGAGGTTGTTAATGCCATGCAAGGACTTGGACTTAAGGTTGAAGAATCAGATGTTTGTGATAAGGTCTTAAGATCTCTTCCAAAGAGATTTAGTGAAAATATTTCTACTATAGAAGAATCAAAAGATGGTGATTCTTTGAAAAGAGATATGTTACTTGGTACTCTTACAACTTTTGAGATAAGAACAAAAGAGGAACCTAATATCAAAAAGGAAGCAACCTTCAAAGCTACTAAGAAGACAAAGGGTAAAAAGTCAGATTCAAGCAATGAGTCATCCAGTGATGAAGAAGCTAATTATGGTAGAAGGAATAAGGATTCAAGAAGATTTAAAGATGCAAAATCTATTAGATGTTTCAATTATGGAAAGTATGGTCACTATGCAACTGATTTTCAAGAAGCTAAAAATAACAATGATGAAGAAAAATAGGATCACAAGAACAGGGAATCAAAAAGATACAAGTACCAAAAGAAAGGTAAGGATGGACAAGGAAAACAAGGAAAGAAGTTCTTTCAAATACAAAAGAGGAGTTACTATGCAGACAAGGCAAGTAAGTACTCAAGTGATAGTGATGCTAGTTCTTCAAGTAATGATAAATATGAAGTTCTATTTCTGATTGAGGAAAAAAAAAGTTAAGAAAAAGTCACCAATAATTCTCAAGTGTTTTAGATGTGGTAATTTTGGACATCTTGAAGATAGTTGTACAAGGAATGGTTTTAGTTTCAGTGATGATGAATATGAGGATGCATTTGAAGGACCAAAAGAGAATATTCTAATGGCACTAGAAGAAGAAGAAGGTGATCCTATAGAAGACAAGTCAGAAAAGAATGAAGATGTTATCAAAGGCAAACAAATAGAGGAAGAATCAGAAAAAGGAGGAGTTGATCTTGAGGGAGAGCTTATTTATGCTCTTAAAACTTTAAAGAAGGTAAGAAAGCAAAACTCCCAACTTGAGTTTCAGTTTCAAGAATGTGATGAAGAGAGAGGAAAGCTTATAGAGGATCTAAACAAGTCAATGGCTAAGACAAAGAAGTTCAAGGATAAGCTAGAAGCAAAGGTCTTAGAATGTGAAAGGTTAGAACAAGAAGTAGCTCTACTAAGGGAAGATTTAGAAAAGTCCAAGGATAAGCTACACAAGTTTGGAAAGAGTTCAAATATTGTAGATAAGATGATCAAAGTACAAAGAAGGTCAACAAACAAAATAGGTCTTGGTTTTGAACAAGCTCAAAAGAAACAAGAAGAAGAGTCAACCTCAAGTTCTGAAGAAGAAGAAACTTCAGAAGAAGACAGTGTAAGAGAAAGTGAGACTTTTGAGGATGAGTTGGACAACAGAAATTTCAACAAGGAAAGGAACAATGCACAAAGAAGAAACATATGGAACCAACATAGAGAAAAAGAGACTAAGAGACCAATGAGGTCAAGGCAAGGAAATTTCAATGGATGATGTTTCTCATGTCACAGATTTGGGCACATGGCTTCACAGTGCAGGACACATGAAAGACAAGAAAATAGGAATTTCAGAAACAGACAGCTTTTCCATGGGTATTGCTACTCATGTAATCAGTTTGGTCACAAGGCAATGAATTGCAGGGTTCATGACAGGAACAAATATGGCTTCACCAGGAGAAATCCCAAGATATTTGCACCTCCAAGGAATAATAACATTAAGTGTTATAAGTGCAATAATGATGGACATACAACAAAGTGGTGTAGAGCAGACATTCTAGAATCAAGCATGAACAGGAACAAGAACAAGAATATGGACATGAACATGAATAGGAATATGGACATGGACAAGAACACTAACAGGAATAAGGACATGAACAAGAAAAGGAACATGGACATAAACAAGAACAGTCAAAGGAATCAGAAGGATCAGATGAGAAGGAAAGAGGACAAAGGTAAAGACCAATGCTTACTGGGAGTAGAAATACTCCCACCCCATAATTAACCACCTCAAGAGGAGGTGGGGGAGGGGCTAAGCTAAGAGACTCATTCTTAGCCCCGAGCCCCAAAGGTGACCCTTTGCCATTGATGTCAAAGGGGGAGATATTTGAGTAAGGGGGAGAGATTTGGTTTAAGGAGAGAGCATTGAGTCAAGGGGAGCAATTTCCCAAGGGGAGCAGAACAAGAAAAAGGTCAAGTTTTGGTAAAAAGAATTTGGGTTACCATCAATGACAAAGGGGGAGATTGTTGGACATTTTGAGTAGATGAGTTGTCATTGATGTCAAGAGTGAGTGGTCATTGATGTCAAGCTTTCAACACTAGTCAATGGCAGTTTTAGTGGGTAGCATCAGTTTCAGGTTCTCCAATAAGTGAAAAAGGATAGTCCGCCTTCAATTGATCAAGACCCGGTTCTAGGAAGTCAGATGAGGTCCAAAGGGCAAAGAAGAGGCCCAAGAAAATAATATTATAATAATTTATTATAATATTAAAAAGGAAATTTAAATTAATTTAAATTAATTATTAATTTTATTATAATTAATTTATTAATTAATTTAATTAACTTTCATGTTACTTAAGTTAATTATAAGTTAATTTTAATTTAATTATAAATTAATTTTTATTAATTTAAATAAACCCTAAAAAGGGTTATAAAGCTAA
Source organism: Wollemia nobilis (assembly GCA_028583015.1). NCBI lineage: Eukaryota > Viridiplantae > Streptophyta > Pinopsida > Araucariales > Araucariaceae > Wollemia > Wollemia nobilis. Next base: position 121,758 of record JAQPPZ010004290.1, read on the forward strand.
GTTTATAAATCAAATTATTAAAATTTGATTTGCACCGATGTGTTATGACAAAAGGCATTATGTGTATATATAGGCAAAACCTTTGCCTTAAGAAACTCCCCAATGCTTTTATATTCGAATGCCTATGGTATATTATGCGCAGAAGCAATTTTTGTGTTGAAAACCTTCGGCGGTAGTAGAAAGAATAAGTAGGAGCTAGGCTCCTTTCACCTTGCACACGTGTCGTGTAGTGCAGTTGGCGACGACGGAAGGTGTTAAGACGTTTGCTGGCAGGGAGGATGTAGGTTCGAATCCCATGGGGTTCATGTTTTGAAAGGCAGGAAGGTTGTCATTTTTTGGAAGTGGTGCCAATGAGGAGATAAAGGGGGCAAGCGCCTTCCCCTTCTCGTGGGAGCGCCTAGCCCACGTGGTGGGCTAGCACCTTGGTAAGGCACTCGACGGAGAGGTTTCGGGGTCAAAACCCACCGAGGCCTTTTAGTGGTTGAGAGAAAGGTATGCGCTGTTGATTGTTATTTTGGTTGCTTAATTTGGGATGTGCTAAGGTTGAAGGAAATAAAAATATTTTTTATGTGCCTAAGGTTGAAAAATAAATTTTTGATGGTTTATAAGATTTAATTTTTGCCTAAATTAAAATTGGTTATTAAGTGTTTTGAGGGAGATAAAAGGGTAGGCAATTATTATTTCTGAAGGGTTATTTTTGAAAGTTTGATTTATTAAATTGGAGATTATAAGGAGCATTTTGAGTGATTATTTTTATGTGTAATTTGATGATTGCTAATTTCAAGGAGTAATAAGGTGTATTTGGGATTGATTATTTTTGTGTTTGAGAAATATTTTGAAAGAGAGTTAGTGTGATATTTTGTCATCTAACCATTGAAATTGGCAAAGAGGAAAATTGTGATTAAGATAGGTTTTCTAAGGGCACTTCTACATCAAACAAAAGGTATGGGCACATCTTCCTAGTGAGTGATTGTTGAATGTTGTGAATGCTAAGTTGGAGTGAAAAGGATTTGGTTAAGGTTTTCCTTGTTGAGTGTGTTTTGAATTAATGCTTCAAGGTTTTCTAGAATAAAGAGTTGTTGATAAAACCTTGTTTTATAAGCATTGTTGTTGAAGTGATTAATTGAGTGAAGAACTTGAACTAGGGTTTGCAAAGATCATGAGTATCATTGTTATGTGAGATTGATTGATAAGAATTGTTGGAAATATTTGAGTGAGTGTTCATATGCTTGGACTAGGGTTTGTGAGCAAGGATTATTTCATTGAGTGATTGGTTGAGTAGAGTTGGTTGAGCCTAGTCAAGTGGATGTGTTGAAGTGATAGTTCAAGTTCTATGAAACAAATTGTTCTATATTCTGAATTTATTTGAGAAAGAGGTTGAGTATTGATGAGTGTGAAACATATTGAGTCTCTAAAAATTCTCTATATGTTTCTAAAAGAGTGATTGAAAGTAATTGAGCATTGTGATAAGTGTGAAGCATATTGAGTCTCTAACAATTCTCTATATATTTCTAAAAGAGTGATTGAAAGTAATTGAGCATTGTGATAAGTGTGAAGCATATTGAGTCTCTAACAATTCTCTTTATGTTTCTATGAGTTTGGATAAGTTCTAGTGAGGACTTATTGAGAAAATTTGGACAAGTTCTAGTGAGGACTTGTTGAGCAAATTTGAAGTAAGTCTTAGTGAAGACTTGAGAGAAGATTAGGCAAGTTCTAGAGAGGACTTGTGGATAGATTAGTGTGAGATTTTGTGGAAGCTTACAAGGTATATTTGAGATAAGTCTTTGAGAAGACTTGAGAGTAGAGTTGATTGATTGATTTGTTCAAACCTTGGGTTAAGGTTTGGGGTAGATCTAGCAGAGTTGATTTGAGATTAAGTCAAGCTTTGTGTTAAGGCTTGAGGATAGATATTGAGGATAGATTTGTGCTAGACCGAAGGACTGTGTTTAGTGAAAATTTGAGGACATAGTTTGGTGTAGATTTGAGGATAGGTTTGTGCCAGACCAGAGACAGAGATTGAGCAGATTTGTGCTAGACCGAAGGACTATGTTTAGTATATATTTGAGATAGAGCTTTGAAGGTGACAGAGTATAGAGGATGACAGTCTCCAGTGGATAGAGATCCATTAGCCAGGGTAGTGAGGACAAGTGTCTTCAGTGGATAGAGATCCATTAGCCAAAGTAGTGGGGGCAATAATTCTTCTAGAAGATCACCAATCAGAGCTAAGGAGAAAGGAGTTCTCCTGTGGATAGAGATCCATGAACTTGATTAGGGGATTGGTGTCTCCTTTGGATAGAGGTCCATAAACATTATAATAGGGAAAGGATTCCCAAGAGATTGATTGAGAAAATTTTAGTGAAATATTTTCTCCGTGGAGTAGCCCACATTGGGTGAACCACGTAAAATTGGTGTCTCTATTGTGTGTGGTGATTTGTGCATTGCTTTGATTACTTTTGTCGATAAGGGGATTGGTGTCTCCTTTGGATAGAGGTCCATAAACATTATAATAGGGAAAGTATTGCCAAGAGATTGTTTGAGAATTTTAGTAAAATATTTTCTCCGTGGAGTAGCCCACATTGGGTGAACCACGTAAAATTGGTGTCTCTATTGTGTGTGGTGATTTGTGCATTGCTTTGATTACTTTTGTCGATATTGCTATCTTTACATTGCATAATATTTATTCAAAAAGAAAAGTAAAATGTGGTCTTATACTGTTCACCCCCCTCTCAGTATAAGCTTGTGTTCTTCAAAAAAACTATTAAAATGAATTGCGTGGATTTGATTTTTTGGTCTTTTATATAAACTTACCAATGAGGAGGTTTATAATAATATTATGGTTACATAAGGGAAGTTAATCTAAAAAGGACTAACTATTAAGGAGCAAAGGCATGTTGTATTTACCTAGATATACATTGCCTTGGATATTTTAAAATCTTTACCACTTAGGATTGAGTTTGAATGAAGTGGATGGGATCAATAAGTGGATTATGAGAACAGTCTCAAATTATGTTATAAATATTATGATATTGAACACATGAAAAGAAATTACAACATAATATTGATGGAGAAAGAGAGGAAATGTTTTGATTATGAGGTAAAACTTTAATATGAAGCAAGGGAATCAAACCATAATAGAATTTTGGGATGCTATTTATTCAAGCTTTCAATATACATGGGATAATATATGCATTAAAAAAACTTTTAACTTATATAATAGAAATATTGGATAGGTTTTTGTTGTCCAACACATGGTTACAAACATAGTATACAATCTCTTTAGATAATTTACTACAAGTAAGATTTAATCCCAAACCCTACCATCGCTCAATTTTTTTTACATTCAATTATATAAAATAATTGATTAAATGGCACTACCAACTCAACATTTTGAAATTTGTAAATTTGATTTTTATAATTAAATTTAATGAAAATTTCTTAAATAAAATAACTTGCACTTGAATGTGTTTGAGTGTTGATTGATCATGATCCACTAGATAGATATAATAAGGCCATTACCAAGGAGAGGGTGATGGGTGAAATTAAATAACTACTTAGAGGAGGAAGAATATGAACAAACACAACTTAACTATTTTTTTTTAAAGAAAAAAAATGTTGTTTATAAATAATTTTATGAAAATAATATTTAAATTCAATCCAAAATCATACCCTACATCAAAAAAAAAATGTTAACATTTCATTAAATATAATATAATATAATATACCCTACACATAAGGGAATCACAAATGGGAGGGGAAAAACTCATATTCCTTTTGATTGATATGCTTTAATATTTTTAAACAAAATACCCACATTATTTCCTTTTAAAAGTGAAGATTTATAAGATGATCTTACTATGGTTTATTGGCTTGGAAGTCTGACTCCTTGAGACATGGTCTGAGCATCAATCTAAATAGTCTTTGGTGGAACAAACTTATCCTCCATGATGATAAAACTTTAGCTTTATGCAATTCAATTCATAGGGCTATCTTTTTTTAAGAAAGGAATTGATAGAATTAGAGATATCTGGGATCCGAGTAGCTACTCAATTCTTACCTGGAACTAGATTTACAATTATTGCTCCCTTCCCTCTAAGTTCAAAGAGTCTTATAGCTTAATTATGGCTTTCATCCCATGTGAGGTCCTTATGAAGTTGGGAAAAACTACCCATAATAATTAGAATGACTGGAGATGGCTTAATGGTCGTAGAATCTCTTCCATTACTTCTAGTTGGTTATACAAAAATCTTTTGTGTCCCCCTTTATTTAGACTTTAAGCTCAATGTCAAGTGGCAAGTGAATTTTACCAATGCCCAATGGCAATTTCTTGCTACTCAAATTTGGAAAACTCCTATTGAATCAAAAACTCAACTTCTTGGATGGTGGATTTTGCATCAAAAACTTCCAACTTGGCTACGATTTTATACATTCCCCATCAATACAATTTTTTTAATGCTTTAGAAACTCTTATTCATTTTTTTTGGTTTTGTAGCATTGGCTAAATAGTTTTGGGATGTCTTCTACTCTTTTCTTTTTCCCTCTTTCACTAGATCTTGAAAGCTTTCTCTGCTTGGTTTTCTAAGCTGGATCAATGCTCCAAACTCTGGGATGTTTGTAGATTCATCCTTCTCAGGGCACTTTTAGAAGTGTAGATGCAAAAAGGTGTTTACTGGATCTAATCCTCCATGGGATATAGTTTTAGTAGACCTGACCTTTGATATTTTGTTACATATGGGACACATTCATTCCCAAGTCTATGGACCTTACAACACACCTCGAGATGTTATTGGTAGAATTCATCAACTTTCTCATATAATTAATGATCTTCAGAAGGTCCAAGGGGAAACTAAGAAGAAGGTAGTTAACAATGATGAGTAGGTTCAAGTTTTTATTACTTTCTTTTCTTATTTGAAGACTTCAAAAGATGTCAGAAGACATACCCAAACTTTATTCTTATAACATACTCTCCCACAAATGAATGTTGATATCTTATGTATTGCACCAAGATATAGCTATAGTATTTTTTTGTATATATTAGCTTCTATTCTTATGTATATTCAGTTATGGATGCTTTACTCCTAATCCACCTCATTTTGTTTTAGCTAGTGGACAGTGCTAGCACCAAAATATTGTAATATTTCAGTAAATGAATTAATATAATCTTCTTTTTCTTAAAATATATATATATATATATATATATATATATATATATATATATATATATATATATAATTATTTGTTGTTATTATAATGATGTTTATGTGTGCTTTTGGGAAGATATGATATAAAAAGTAAAATCGGGTCTTAAAAATATTTTATTTGATTAAATAAAAAGAATCATAGTATTAAAAATAATTTTAAATTTTTTGATTATTATTATTGTTATTTTCTAATAAATTATGCATGGCTTCTATTGGAGGCCACTCCCATTAAGAAAACAAAACATTACATTGATCTCATTACATTTCTAACAAGTGATGTTTAATCAATTTTTCTATGTCATATTGGTCTTAAAAATATTTAATTTGATTAAATAAAAAGAATCATAGTATTGAAAATAATTTTAAATAATTTGATTATTAGTATTATTTTCTAGTAAGTTATGTGTGGCTTCTACTAGGGGCCACTCCCATTACAAAAACAAAACATTACATTACTCTCATTACATTTCTAACAAGTTAATTAAAGCATATCAAACTTTATCTTTCTATCAGAGATATTCTTTATTTGCCCTTCTATCAAAAATATTCATCTTCCTCAAACTACTAAGTTTCTACAATCAACTCCTTTTATATCAAATGCATTCAAAATTTTAAATTTTGTCAAGATGAAATTTAAATTTAAAATATTTGTTTCCCAACTTCTATGTCCAAAAATATCTTGTCTATAACAACCTCACAATTTCTTAATACCTTTTTTTAGGGTTCTTATTCATTCCCTTAATATTCCAAGATATTATATTATTTATTGGTGGTGGCCACAAGGGGTAAATAGAGTGTGACCACGAGGGAACCATTACATAACATATCCGTAACATGTGAGGCGAGATATTTGAACCTAGGCCTCTCAACAACTAGAGAGGTTTAACTACCCACTTGCTCTCCAACTCCTCTACATGGGCGGATTTAATATTCCAAGATATTAGTTTCATTGTTATTTTTTATTTTATTTGTGGATTTAATCCCACTTCTTGTTAACACTTGTGATATTTGATTTTGTTTTCCTATATTGATATCCCTTTGTGTTTCTTTTTCTATTTTTTTTTTCTTGCCTCTTGGGTCTTCCTTTTTTCATTCTCAGCAATACTTTCATCTTCATAAATTTCTTCAATCTTCTCATACTCTTCATAGTAAGACTTATCATATTTAAGTTTACCTTGTTCTGAAGGATCTAAAGTGCGAGGAATAACCTCAAAAGCACACTCTTCTTTATATTTCCCTAGAGATTGTAAAGTGCAAGGATGCTCTTATGTAGCAATTACCTTCTTATTCTACCCTAAAAAACTTAAATTGTTATGAGTTTCCTCCAATATCATTTATATATTATTCTGCTCTTGAAACCTTAAAGTGCAAGGGATAACATCTTCATCACTTTCACTTTTATTACCTGAAGAGGATTCTATACTACTTTAGGAAAATGAAGATGATTTACCTAGAATAAACTTGACATTTTTTGTTGTATTTGTTTTGGGTTTTATTTTCACATCTTATTTTGCACCTTTAATTCCTTCTAAAATTACCAATTGATATTATCGATAAGATTTCTTTACCTCTTATTTTGGAGTGGAATATCCTTGATCTGATCTAGCTTCTATTATTGAATGAGTTTCCTCCAATATCATTTATATATTATTCTGCTCTTGAAACCTTAAAGTTCAAGGGATAACATCTTCATCACTTTCACTTTTATTACCTGAAGAGGATTCTATACTACTTTAGGAAAATGAAGATGATTTACCTAGAATAAACTTGACTTTTTTTGTTGTATTTGTTTTGGGTTTTATTTTCACATCTTATTTTGCACCTTTAATTCCTTCTAAAATTACCAATTGATATTATCGATAAGATTTCTTTACCTCTTATTTTGGAGTGGAATATCCTTGATCTGATCTAGCTTCTATTATTGAATGATTTCCTTGATTTGTTTTAAAGTTTTTCTCATGGCTATAATTTTTTGTCTCTTTCTTCATAGTTTTAACTTTGCAAACTCTTGCCATGTGTCAAATCTCAAAATAATTGTGACAACACAATGCAATATTTTCATAATATACTTGTTGATCCCATTCTCTTGATCTAGATATAATCTTAATGGATTGTGGCAAAGGTTTTGAAATATCCATAGCAACACATATTTGAGTATATATAACATGTTTTTGCTCCTTAGTTTGTGGTCCTTCCTTTATGAATTCCCCTAGGGTATTTCCAATATTTTTCAAAACATCCTTATTTATAAGTTGATATGGAAGTCCAAAAGCCTAATCCACATTGGAAGCTTCTTAATAGTTTTTGTCTCAATTGAAAAAATTTTGTTCCATGGTTTCAAATAAAGTGCATCTCTTCCCATAAACCATGGGCTACCAACCATTATTTTATCCCTAATTTTTGAATTGGAAAATATAATGAGGAAAAAACCTTTAGGAATAAAAGTCACAAAAAATTTTGAATTCAATCCTCACTTCCACTTGATCCAATTTTGAATCACCAAAAACCTTATCCATGATCTATGAAACTTACATATTAGCCCTCTACTTTTAAGAACCATTATATCATGCTCAATTATCTCATACTTAATACTTACTTTTGGTGTACCATCTACTACCTAGATCAAACTTACCATGTATTCACTCTTTCGCTTATTTCCAGCTTGGACCTTCATACTTCCAACAAGGACATTTTGATTTCTATATAGGGCATCTTGACTTCCTATTAGGGCTTTCAAAAATGACTTTCCTTCCACAATAGCTAATGTATCTTGCTCTTGGCTTGCACTCCCTCTTTGTTCACACTCCCTCTCTACTTGCTCTTGCTTCCAGCTTGCACTCTATATTTCCTCACACTTGCTCCTGGCTTGCACTCCCTCCTGGCTCATAATTGCTTGTATCTCTTTTTTTCTTGGCATTCCTTCACTTCAATAATTTTTTGGAAATAATATTCCACACATTCATGGTAAGGGTTTGAAGCATTGATGCACTTTGGATGAACTTGTCTCTCTTTCACCATGATTAAATTTTGGCTTGCACTCCCTCTTAGTTTACACTCTCTCATACCTCACACTCACTCCCAAATTTCACTCCCTCTTGGCTCATAATTTCCCTTATCTCTTCTTTTTCTCTACGTTCCTTGGCTTCAATTTTTTTTGGAAATAATGTTCCACACATTCATGGTAAGGGTTTGAAGCATTGATGCACTCTAGATGAACCTGCCACTCTTCTTCCATGACTAAATCTCAACTTGTACTCCCTCTTTGATCTTATTGACTTTGGGCTTGCACACTCACTCCCATCTTGTGCTTGCACTCGCTGCTATACTTACTCTCGGCTTGCACTTGAACTCACTTTTGGCTACACTCACTCACACTCACTTTCTACTACACTTACTCATGCTTGTTGTTGCACTTACTCTCAGCTCACACTCACACTTGCTACTACACTTACTCTCATATCATGCTCACTTTTGTTGTTGCACTTACTCCTGGCTTGCACTCACACTCGTTGTTGCAATTACTCTTAAATTATTTGATTATTATAATTGTTGTCTATCTATTTTTTTAGAATATTTGATGTAAAAGTATCAATTAAATTTGTTATTTCATAGACCAAATTTTATGTCAGAGTTTTAAAACTATTAATTTTTTATTTTTATTAAATAAAAATAATTAAAATATGAAGCGTAAATACTTTATATATTTTTAAAATTAATAAACGTTATTAATACATTTAATAATATAATTATTCAGGTCCGAGGTGTAGACCAATTGGTTCATCCAAACCCCATAAGGCGGGTGGAGGTCCAAGGTTCAAATCTCGAGCCTCGTCGGACTGAATGCTTGTCCCTTTCCTGGTGCTTTCAGTGGCGTAAAAGGTTTAAAATGATTGTGGCATGGTGGTTATAGGGGAGTACTACATGAAGATCTGTGTGGTGGCTTCGGGGTGGACAACACAGAATACTATGGCGGCCATAAAAGCTGGACAACCTACCCGGATTCGTGGCGGCTACCAATTCCACCATGTAAATTAAAAAATAATAATAATATAATTATTCAAAAATATATAATATAAATTAATTAAATTTATTTATTTATTATAGTTTAAATAATATTCTACTTGGCATGTCAAATGGAAGGAACATTATTCAAAATTTCATTTCATTATAGCAAACATTTCACTTAGAGCACTTCTCGATTGATTTATTTCCTTAATAAACATATCCATGATAAGTGATTAATTCTAATGCATGGATATTTGTTGCATTATAAATTTGTAGATTCTTATTGATTTGACAAGGATTTCAATTAAATTTTTACTTTGAGATGTGTGTGTGATTTAGTTTGGTTCCTTCAATTCCTTCTATTTGGGCATGAATGTTAGGGTGCCCTAGTATTTTATTTGGCTAAAGCTTTTATGAAGCCTCAAGATGAGTTCCCCCACTCCTTCTCCATCATGGCATTAACACACAACTTTAATATTAACTTAGATTCCTCCTTGATGCTTTGATTAGGGTTTTGGATCCTTGGACCATATTTTAAATTTTTTATTTTTAGGATTTCAGATGTGAGGGTTTGGGGAGAAGAAAGCTAGTGTAAGTAGTATTTGAATGCCTTTCAATCTTTCACCTAGTCATGGATTGAGTGTTGGAATTAACATATGGATAAAGTCTTGAAATTATTATTTTCCAAAACAACTTTCTTCTTGATTCTTTAGGAATGAAGGAGGATGTTTGGGGTGTATATGGACGTTCTTTTATTGGTATCCATAGAAACATTGATGATTTTATTAGACCAAGGAAGGAGAGGATATTTATATATTTTTGTTTGGGTCTTCTACTAGAATCTCCACACTACATATTTTTTTCTTGTAAAGGTTGTAAGAAGAAGCATTTGGTTCCAAATCAATGGAATGATTTTATATTTATGTTTTATTTTTGAAATATAGGCTAAGAAATGACAATCCCAGAAGGTGACTAATTGATTTGAATCTCATGAAATAATAAAAGAAACCCAAATCTAATATTTAAAAAGTATCATAAACCCATGGTTTCATCTCCTAGATTAATGATGTTGAGCTTCCTATGAGGAGAATATCATCAACCATAAACACAATACCAAATTATATCCATACTAATTTTTATTGTAGACACCATGATCTACCTCACATTATCAAAATACACAACTAAGAAAGAATGAATATTGTTGTTGAAATATGTAGTGTTAATATTTACTTGATTTCATGACGAATTTTTATTTTATATTTGTTGTATAGCCTTATGAGTTTTTGTACACCTTGTATAGGTGGCTTTATTATAATATTTTAATTTATAAACCTTTAGGTTGTTGCTTTAACATCGACCTAAGATCATATGTAATTTAGGTATTTATACCCTTTAGACCAACAATTTTATTAGTGAGTTTACTTTGGTGTCTATGGATGCCCTTCATACTACATTATGTTTAGCTATGAGTTATTCTTTTATTATGGGTAATATTTTATTTTTGTTTATTTTTGGAAAGTACTATTAAATCCAACACTTATCATACCAAGCATAAGGAGCTTGCTTAATTTTATACAAGCAATCCTTATCCTACACACCAAGGGAGTAGGCCTATCAAGATCAATATTAGGTGGTTATGTTAAATAAATCTCTTCCTAAAGCTCTCTATGAAGAAAGACAATCTTCACATCTATTTAATCTACCTCCCATCCATAAGAGGTAGCAATAAAGAGAATAATCCACATAGAGTCCATCTGTGCAACTAGGAAAAATGTATTCAAATAGTCAACTACCTCAATTTGAGTGAATCCCTTAGCAACAATGCATACAATGTGCTTATCCACCTGATCATTGAAAGTGTACTTAGTCTTATGAACCCATTTATACCTAACAAAGTTCTTCCCTTTAGGAAGAGGAACAAGCTCCCATGTTTGATTCTTCATCAATGACTCATATTCAACAAGCATAACATCCTCCCACTTTAGAAAATCCTTAGATTGATAATAAGTGAAGGGATATTTAGAACCATCAACTCTTAAGGTGAGGGTCCAATATGGGGCCTTCCAATGATGATCCTAAGAGAGTATTGATTAAGAATCCTAAAGGAGGGTTTGGATACACCATTATGTGATCAATGGAAGGTTATACCATATCTTGCATAGAAGTAGTGTTAGAATATAGTGTTAAGGTATCAATCCTAATATCATCATCCACCTAAACATATAATACTCTTGCAGAAGATATAGGAGTATCAAGATAATCAATAATGATGCAAAATTATGGTCAATGCTAGAGAAGGATCTAGAAGAGGACCAGTATTAGTGGAACCTACTAATCCACCCATGATAATAGGAAAATAATAATGAGAATATCAAATGGGGAACAAGAACCATTCAAAAATTAAAAAAAGAATCATTTTCCAAAAGGACAAGAAATAGTCTAAAAGAAGCAAATGTAATCTCCTTATCAGTGATCACATCCCTTCAAATAATGATATCCCACTTTATGGGATCACACAAACGATAAGCCTTAGAGTTGTTAGAGTAGCCCATAATAATACAACAATGGCTCTTTGCATCATTATTGTTCCATGTTTCTTTAAGAATATGAGCCCATGCAATGGATCCAAAGATACACAAATTGAAGACATCAAGCTTGTTGTTTTTCAATCTCTCAAGAGGAATCATACCTTCAATGACTTGGGTTAAAACATGTTTATGATATGAGCTGCACAAGTCACTATTTAACCATAAAACTTGTGATTTATATGATTAGAATGCAATATATATGTATCCATATCCATGATAACCACATTATTTCATTTAGCTAATCCATTTTTCTCGAGGTTGTAATGAATAGTACTATGAAAATAAATTCCATGGAGAGCCAAAAAAAACTAAAAGAATAACTAACATACTCATACCCTCAAAAACAATTTTGGTAAGATCCTCAAAGTCCTTAAACTTTTCAAAATCTTCATCTTTAGTGTAAATATTGTATAAACAAATACACCTAGAGAAATCATAAATAAATGTGAGAAAATACTTATTCTTAGAGAGAGATGGAGACCCCATAGGCTTAAAAATATTATTGTGAATAAGCTCCAAGGGTCATGTAGCATGTCTAATTATCCCTTTGGGGAAGGACTCTTAATGATAATTTTCCAAAATGCACCCCTCACAAATGCTACTAGGGGAAAATAAGAGGAATGCCATTGACCATCTAATGTTGATTCATATACCTCAAGGATCCTTAGCAATTATGTCCAATCATATAGTGCCATCACTTGCTAGTGTCATCCACCTAATCCATAATATCCACAAGGTCTCTTGTCTTATGTAAAGACGAAGAAGAGGGACACTCACCAACCTTGTACATTTGATTGGACTCATTATAATAACTTGAAATAACTATCTTAAAGCCTTCATAAATATCCACCCATTTATCCAACCAAAATTGTACCTTTTCATTTGTATGAGTGATGCAATAAATAGAAAGAAGATTAGGGCCCATACTTATAAAATGAAGAACTTTACCAAATAAGGAGGAACCAACTATGGAGGGCTCTGTGGGGATGGCAGCAGTTTCTGGAGGAGGTATGAACAATTGGAGGAATGTAGTGATGGCATCGGGTCCATCACAGAGCATGCATGCTAGGGCTGGTATTTCATTTAAAAATGATTGGAAGGAATAGGATTTCCCATTGCATGCCGA